>VHZZ01000909.1:26433-42071 GCA_009801015.1 Silene noctiflora
TGCTAAGGGAGGTGCTAAAAAAATGATGCACAAAGCTGGAGATTCAGCTTCTGGTAACTTATCCTTTGTTATGACCAATTTACGCATGAAATCTAGTAACATTGACTATTCTTCTTACTTCTATTCCTCGAATTTTCAGAGGCTTCAAATTATGTGTCTGATAAGGCCAAAGGCGCAAAGGACTCAGCTTCCGAGACGATGTCAAGTGCTAAGGGAGGTGCTAAAAAAATGATGCACAAAGCTGGAGATTCAGCATCTGGTAATTCAAATCTTCTTTTCTTTATTTACAATAGTTTCATCTAAATTGGCAATTATTTACTGTAACAGTGTAACGTGTTTGCATTCATATATTCCAATCTCCATTACCATTTTCAGATGCATCAAAATATGTTTCTGACAAGGCCAAAGGTGCTAAGGACTCGGCTTCGAAGACGGTGGATAAAGTTGAAGATTCGGCTTCCGGTGACTAATTTTTCCTTTATTTTCAACCATTTGCTTAAGCAATTTGACTCTGATATGTTTCAATACTTTGATTACGCTTCACACATTTCTTTTTATTTGTGTAAACAATCTATATGGAAAGATTGACTACGTGAATAGCGAATGCAAATAAACGTTCTAGCATTCTTCTCCAATTATTTTCAGAGGCATCGAAACATGTATCCAAGAAGGCCAAAGGAGCCAAGGACTCGGCTTCCGAGACAATGTCAAGTGGAAAGGGAAAAGCTGAGAAGGTGTACGATGAGGCAAAGGACAAGGCCAAGGGCGCTAAGGATTCTACTTCAAAGACAATGTCAAGTGCCAAGGGAAAAGCTGAAGGCATGTACGATGAAGCAAAGGACTCGACTTCCAAGACGATGAAAAGCGCAAAGGGTAAAGCTGAAGGTGTGTATGATGGGGCGAAGGACAAGGCCAAAGATGCAAAGGACTCGGCGTCCAAGACGGTGAAAAATGCAAAAGGGAAAGCCAAGGAGATGTACGAAGGGGCGAAGGACAAAGGCAAAGATGCAAAGGATTCGGCTTCCGAGACCATGAAAAGTGCAAAGGGAAAAGCTGAAGGGATGTACGACGGTGCAAAGGAGAAGGCCAAAGATGCAAAGGATTCGACTTCCGAGACCATGAAAAGTGCAAAGGAGAAGGCCTCAGATGCTGCCGGTGAGGTTGGTTCAAAGCTGAGAGGGAATTGAGAAATTTTTGCAATATAGTTTTGTTAGGTATTTAGACATAAATGTAATGTAAGGTACTTAACCTTTTAGAGTATAGCATGGTGCCTGTATGGCCTTGTTGGACAGGGCACATATAACTGATATATATATAAGTAGTAAAATACAATGTCATAATACTGTTAGAATGTAGTCTCCTAAATCCTAATAATAACTAGGCGTGTTTGACCACACTCGTTGTAGAGTAACTACTCGTAGAGCCGTAGTAGAGTATGCGACCGCACTCGTTGTAGAGTACATTGCAAAGTCATTTTTATATATGAATATATAATTTGTACATGTAAATTTTGATAATCTCATGCTTTTATGTTATTTGGATTTTGAAGTGAATTTTTTATATACGTGAGTAATCCTTATTTATCCCTTATTATTCTAGTGTTTGACTTGTGAGTTGTAGAACACTTGTTTCACAACTATCTCACATGCCAAAAAATTGATCCATGTCAATGATAATGACTTTCATCTTTTATATAAGTGTTTTGGAGTAAATAAGTAACTAGGTGTTTGATTTTTAACTCTTACGAATGAGAATGGATTTATTCATTAAGTTGCTTTCAATAACTCAGAAGAATAACTCAGAAGATACTGCACCTTTGATTTGATAATAATCTTAAGGAGACGAGTATTTATTAGACGTAAAGAATCGTCTAAATAATTTGAAGGAAACGAGTATTTATTGGACATAAGGAATCGTCTAAATATTTGTCAGATTACCTTTAAAAGACAGATTTTTATTTAAGACGGACATATTCATCTTAAGTCTAAGACGAGTTCTTTTTGAAGTTAAGAAATACTTCGTGTAACTCACAGCTAGGGGTGTTAACGAGCCGAGCCGAGCCCGAGCTTGGCCTTACTCAGCTTGTGCTCAAGAACCAAAACTCGAGCTCGAGCTTGGAAAAAATGTGCTCGTTATAAAGCTTGCAAGCTTTAACGCGAGACTCGAGCTCAAATTGACCCTATATAAAATTGTTTATTTTTTTATTTTTTATCTTTCGATATTTTCAATAATAAGGCTCAAAGGTTATATGTAAAAATATTTGGCAAATTAGCGAGACATTTGATATGTGTGATACAAAAATATAATCATGATAATATATTTTTATGAAATATGAGCAATATTTTATGTAATCACACAAGTTCGAGTCGCTCACGAGCTTTTCGAGTCGAGCCAGCCTTTGCTCGGCTTGACTCGTTAAACTCTCGAGCCGAGCTCGAACCCGGTTCCGAGCTTTGACCGAGCATATCTCAAATAGCTCGCGAGCTGTCTCGTCTCAATAACACCCCTACTCACCGCTCAAATTCATGCAGGCCCCAATGAGAAAATTTGGTACTCTATGCCTACTCATTGAAAACCCAAAAAAAAAAGTACTCCGTAATTAACTTGGGGTAACATAATACGGTTAATACCTCTCGCAATGGCGTATTATTTTCACTTTTATTTAAATCTGTGTATAAATGGACTTAAGTTAAGACCATCTCCAATAAAAAAATGATGGTAAATTTATATATAATTATCAAACTAGGTTGAAACCCGTGAAATTCACGGGTCTATTTTTAGAGTTTAGATGCATGTTGTTAATAATAACAAAGATATATAGATTAATGATTTACGGAGTAAATAATTTCGAATTATTAACTATACATAGCTATCATATATTGTGTTCATTAGTATGATAAAATGTTACAATAAAATTAGTACACACTAGTTTTTACTTTTCTAAACGTTGTTTTTATCAAAAAGTAAAAAAAAAATCACAACTTTGCTGGTCATATTAAGCTATTAATTTAAATCATAAATTTATTAACTATTTAGAAATTGCACATGATGGTCTTGATAAAAGATAATGTTATAACACGTTTTGCATTTGAATTATATCCGTGCAAAATATCATGTTAAAATAAGAAAAGTAAATAAAAAAATTGTCATAATATACTGTACAATGCTAAGTACTATTTTCAATCTTATTCTAACCCGTGACCCGTATAACCCGGACCTCATTTCACACGGCCCATATGTATGACCTGACTTGTATTTTACATATATGACATGTGATAGATCTTCTTGTTTCTCTTTCTACATTTGTGTTACCTATATAGACTGTGTTTTCTTTATTCAAACATCGACTGTAAAATTTTTATCTTAGTTGGTTCTATTATGAAAATCATTTATTGCCTTTTAATGACCACGTTAAATTTAAAACTCAATAGTAATTTTTAGTCTTTTTTTTATCGATATGCAAATTTAGCACATTAACATACAAAAAATAAAGTATTTTACAATATACAATTGTACATTAATTAATGATACTATTTTGACTCTTACTCCTACCTGTAGCCCGTGATCCATTACTTGTACAACCCGTCCATAATTCAACACAATTCGTATTTATTTGATCTGTACCGTCATAACCCGAAACACAACCCACTTGAGTTGTCTACGTATATGATATGCAGGGATCTTAACRTTTTTCTTTCTACGTTTGCGTTATGCTCATCATTGTAGTTTTTTCGTTTCAAACTCKATCTATAAGATCTAGTCTCTGGTTGGTTATATTATGAAAAACATTTATCTTTTAGTGACTATTAATAAACTAAAAACTCAATAATAAATGGTAGTCTTTTGTATATCACAATTTTTTTTAAAAAAAAAACAGGAGTATCCGTCTTAAACATAAGACGGGTCAAAAATTATACCACTTGAATAAATAAGATAAAAACATAATACTTATATATTAGCAAAAAAATTATCTTATCTACCGATCTACGTGGGTGATATACTATTTAGTATTTACTACGATTTAATCTTAAGATGTATATCTATATACGCATTGAAACCGAATGTTAAACTTGGTGTGTACAAATATGGGCCGTTTGTTAATCAATTAGCCCTAGCTACAAGACAGGCCATTTGCCCATTTGTTAATCAAGATACGAAGTAGTGGTCCTAGTGGAGTACTATATTATTATAGCTTCTACATAAAACCCTACCTGCAAATATGATATTGCCCACTTTACCTGCTTTCTTCCCATTGYCGCCCCAGTCATTCATTCTCTCGTTCTTTATTTTCAATTAAACTCTCCCCCTTTCTCTAATTTCATCTCTACCCTCAAATTAAAGAATATAAATCGTGAATAATTAAATATTTCTGAATAATTTATATTGACAATAAATAACAATTTACTCCTCATTGCATAAACTCTTTGTTTTTTTTTCTTATGCAGGTGAAAGTTCCGAGTTTTAAAATAAATAATCATATGATTTGACTAATTTTTAGTTTTGTTCTCAATTTATGAATGGAAGGACCATTTATAAAGAAAATTAAAACAATCAACCATTTTAGAAATAAAACTCATTTACTCATTTTATTTTTCAATGCTCTGCATGTAAATATCAAAGCATTTCAATTTTTTCTTTATTTTCGGTATGAATGCATTTTAAGTTTTGTTCTATTTTTATTTTTGTTTCAGCCAATAAACTGATAAAGTGATAATCTTTTTTAATTTATTAATATTTATTTCTTTGTGACATAAGAAAGCCCAGGTTCCGTTTAAATTTCACTTCTACCGAGTTTTATTTTTATTTTTGTTACCACGCACTATAAATTATTCATAAATAGTTTATTCGTTAATAAATATTTAATCCGTTAAATTATTCATAAATATAAATATAAATATTTACGTATAAATCATAAACGTAATTATTCCGTACAAAACATCAACCACGGTCATTTGTTAATTAATCCCATAATATTTTCTATGGGTCCCGCATATAATGATTTAAGGATTTTGTTTTTTTAATTTCTTTGTTCGTTTACCGCTTATTTATAAATGCATTTTGTATTTRCTATTTAATTTTTTGGTAAATCGGCATAAATTTTTTTGTACACTATTGTTATTTTAATTATTACTGACTTACTGAGTAGAAATTTATTCCTATAGTAAATAGTGTAGTAAAAAATTATTCTGTATTTGTATCAATTTTTGTAATTTGTAGTTATTTATTGTAATGTAAATTGCTGTAATTTGTTGTTATTTATTGCCAATATAAATTATTCAGAAATATTTCCGTATAAATCATAAACGGGACCATTAACTACAAAACATCAACAGACGGTTATTTTTTAATTAATTCCTTAATTTTTCTATGGGTCCCACATTTTACAATTTAAAAAAAAAAACAAAAAAACTGGATTTGATGACATGGAMGCACAGAATTGCTCTAAATGCTTCTGAATTAATAAAGGTAAGATTTAATTACCCATTGCACCATTTTTAAAATATGTAAAATGGCTGTACAATAAAATTTGTGCATTACAGATTGTTAGAAGACTCCGTTAATAAAACCAATTATTAATTGAGAGGAACATACCCAAATAATTAGATGAGACAAAAAAAAAAAAGGAACTCTGGAGTGTTCTCATCTAACAGACTACGGCCACGAGACTACCACCGAAAGTATTTAACCCGGTTACATTTAAGACGAAATTATCGGTCCTAAGGAAGACCAAAGGAATAAATAAAACTCAAATTGAAAAAACCCCAATTAAAGCTCCGATGTAGTCAAAATTCCACGGCGAAGAGCATGGCTTGAAGCTCTTGATATGAAAACCTACTATAATCCTCAGATAATGAAAACATGGATTGTGCAGCGTGTTAGAGAGAATTAACATGATGTCATCTCGGAATGGAATTAATATCTTCAAACAATTAGAACAGTGATTGTGAACGCATCAATTAATGGTATATTTTGTTCACTGTTCTTTCCTTAATTAATTTTTTAATCAAGTACAGATTTCTTCCAACTTTAATATTTTTAATACTGTTCATTATCGCAGCGTTGATGTTAATTTTGCATATATATTTTTTCCCCGCGATCGTTCTCATGCTTGTAGTCAGTGGCGGAAAATTTTAGGGGGGAGCGAATGAGTAATAATATAGTGTAACTAGAACTTCGAAAATCTCAACCGCTCAGGGGACGAGGGCCCCTGCTAAGTCCCCTAGCTCCACCACTGCTTGTAGCTGAATTCTATGTAAGACCTACTCGGCTTCAATTCTTGGAGTGTCCGGATACGCGTGGGAGTGTCGTATACGGTTATTTTGGACATTTTCAATTTCTTTTTGTTTAAAATTAAGTGTAGTGCTAAGTACGTACTGGAGAAGTTTCGGTGTAACAAACCAACAATGGTTGATGTTGGAAATATATAGGGTCACTATAGGGGCGAAGATATAGTGAGAGAATATATGTTGTTGTGTCGTGGTATGGAGGCCACTGAATGAGAAACGAAATCGTCCCGACTACGGTACAAATCGGAATGGGTGTCGTCCCCAAGGTCACACAACACTCCTAAAAGTTGTATACTCAACAATTAGAAGTTGAAACTGGTATGCTCAAAATTATCATAGAGAAGTAGTAAGAGAAATATAGAAGATGTGTCTTTCTCAAATGACTACACTTCTCTATTTAACTACACTTCTCTATTTATTGTGATTAATTAGCCTCATAATCACAATGTTAGTGGCATAACCACCACTATAATCATGGCATTCATGGGCCATAAACATGGAGTTATGGCTATAAACATGCAAGTAATGGTGATATGCTTTTACGAGGCAATGGCAGACATCTCTTTAATACAATGCATTTAGACAACATTGCTAGTCTTAGCATTACTTCCAACAGTTGAGTCCAAGTAACAGATTAACAAGTATTACCTTCATTCCAATGGATCGTTATTTTTCTTTTATTCTTTGTGAGGGGTATTTTAATAACAGATAAACCCATGATTATGACATATGGAGTGTTTTAATCAACGGTAAATAAATGTCGGAAGGAGTAGTTGTTATTAGGCCTCTCTAGTCGATAACATTTGCTGTATTTGCTAAAGTTGGTTGATGAAATAAGCATGTCAATGCACATTATTATAATTAGGAATAGGCATAAGAACAAACTCAATCGTTCATAAAATAACAAAGTAATAATACAAGAACACTTCACAAAAGGAGGATTATATGGTGTTCCTCCTTAATGTGTTAGAACTGAAATGAACACAGAAATGACTGATAAAAATGCCCAATAGAACTCCAAGGTAAAAGGGTCAACTTGAAATCTGCTTGTGCTTTAATTTTTTTACAAGACGAACATTGGATAAATTGATGCAGCATAGCCAGTGCGACTCTAGCACCGAGTAATATAGCTGTAACCTGCTGCACAGAAGAATAAACTCGCATCAGTTTCAGAATTTCAATAACTTCGATGCATTGCGATATTATGAATTGCAGCGGAAACTAGCAGCAAAAGCCGGGTTATGGGAGGTTAATATGTATGCATGCAACCTTCATGCCTCAAACTTTTAGTTTAGAAATGATGCTTGCATAAAGTTTATTTGGTTACAAAAAATGTGGCTCCAGGTGAGGACAAAGAAGTAAACCTTTTCACTACTTTATAAAAGCTCAGATACTAGAAAGTGAAGGAGAAAAAGCACAGGACATGTGCAGTTGAAGTATCATAATCATAATCCAAAAAAAGTCTATCTAGTATTTGGAATAAAATAAAGATGTTTGGACTTGCAAGCTTTAAGAAATAAGAACTCAAGGCAATGTTTCAGGTGTTGGGGTACTTGTTTTCTTTTCTTTTTAGGATTATGGGCAAGATAAGTAGTTGCACAGTAAGTGGTCAAGTAGCGTTGCATCGACGGATGTCGGAGATTTTGTATCTAGGGGTTGGGTGTACGGAATTTTATCCTTGGTTGTTTCATACTTTCTTGTAACCCAAAGTGGAAATTGGGTTGAGACTTGCGTCAACGATCAACCACTACTTCACAGTTTTAGAATATAAGATGCACATAAAGCCTAGTGAATTGTTTTGCTTTATTCTATCATATTCAGAAACAAAAATAGTGAGTCTTTTTCCACCAAGCTTCCTATTTCTTGATGATCATTCTTGAATTAACCTATATATGGGAATGTTTATGTCATCCGGACTGATAAATAATGAAAACGGGTCAAGGAAGATCGTTAGTTTGTCAGCTGACTTTTGATGGAGGCAATGGTTACACTGTGAAATGTTGTGTATGTGTAAAATGGTATGCATTCTTGATGCTGGTGAGTAAAGAGCTGGTTTTGAGAAGCCGAGAATCACAATTAAGAAAACAAAGAACTAGGAGAAGTATGTAGGTTCTAGCATATACAGAGTATATCTTTATGATGTACGTATTTCGAGTGAGAAGAGTAATGATGCATGTCATTGAAGTTACAAGTTACCTTCAGTTCTAGCTGTCGCGCCTGTAAGGATAAGGGACTTGACCTGACTCTATTTGTTTGACATCCTCTACTAAAATTTCGTAATGCCTTTTCACTTCCTCGGGAGTCTTTCCAACAACCCTAGCAACCTTTTGCCAACGGTCTTGGGTATCCTTGTCAAACCGAGCCAAGGCCTCCTCAAACAATTTGTTTTGCTTGGTTGTCCATGAACTGTATGATGAAGATGCCATTTGAAACAACTAAGCTGACTAATGTAACTCGACAATGCTAGCAACTGTAACTGAAGGAAAGAAGTGATGACTTAAGTCAAGAAAGACTCTTTCTTTGGTATTGAGGTGTGTTACTTGCTATGGTTACAGAGAACAGAAGTTGCTCCTTATAAACTGGAAGAAAAGGTTTGTTCCTGGGGTTACTCCAGCTGGGAGAATATATTATTCTTGGGGACTACTAGTGTCATATCCTACTTTTCAAGCCACAAATTGTGTAGGACCCAGGAAGAGAATCGGTACGTAGTATAGGACATAAGGAGCCACGACCGAATTATATTAGTACATTATATTACGAATTTACGACGTATTAGATAAGTAATTCTCTTTTCTATTGGTTGTTAGTCTCTTAACATTCTTACCACAATGTTGCGTGTGAAGGGCCAGTTTAACTGTATTGTTGTATTCTTCATTGATTTAGTCTATCAATCGTCATTATTCTCTTGAAGTATCTTTTCTGATATGTCCTGCAGAGTAACACCGACCTGACAAAATGTGCTTGATTAGTGATTTCTAATTGTTGACATGTCTGATGACAGGCTCCTGTAACTGGGTTCTTGTCTTAGCTTTACTTTACTCAGTATTTGTTATGAATAGTGACTCATGATCAGTTATTCGTTTCTTATATTGTGAAGTAGGCAACTAGCAGTTAATTTGCGCAATTGATCATTTATTTGTTTCTTATATTGTGAAGCAGGCAACTAGCAGTTAATTTGCACAATTCTTGACTCATTTTTAGTCTTCCGCAAACAACCTCCCTTAATTTTCGACACAGGCTAAAGGCTGCATACTTACAATCCCCCTAACTTTGTCACTAATGGGAGTATTGAGGTGATAAATCAATTGTGTTGGCCTGTTGGGTTTAATATAATTTTATACAGTCTGCACACCATCCAGTATCATTCTAAATGCAATCTAATTATGAGCATACAGCATTTCTAGACTAAAATTGTTAATATAGCTGTAAATGCAGGGGATTTACAGCTAAGTTTGGATCTTTATTTATATGTTACTCTTTGCAGATTCTTCTCAGGCTGGCCACTGATAGAAGAAAACATGAGGTGCCTGAATGACATCCTGTGCCGAGTTCTACGTGAGTGGCAATGACCCTAATCAAAAGGAATAATCAAGGTACAAATAACACTTGTATATCTTTGAATATCGTACCTAAGTTTTGATCTTTTATATCTGTATGCAACAATTTTTGAGAAAGTGGTCTTGACAATAAGATGTGAAAATTGAATGGTTTTGGAGCGAGTTTAACCATATCCCGACCTACTGTATGACCGTCTTGCCTTTGCCATGTGTATGACTTGATCGAGGAATAAGGGCTTTTAGCAACCAATCCAAGCATTCATATCTAATTTCATATGACATAATCATGCATATAGGTTAAGTGGCTACCCTATATTGAAGAATCACAGCTTGCTTTCTCTGGATTTTGGGTGGTCTAGTGGATGTGAAAATTTACAAAAATAAACTTTTTTCCTCGCTACTTTGTACGGATGAACAACCTTTATACCTACAGACTACAGGCTACAGGATTCCTTTTAGGCAATATCGTATACGTATATCATAGGCAGTCATACATTACATGATTCTTAAATCTTGCATGGATCTTGATTCTTCCACTTGCTATTATTCATTGAAGATATAAGTAGAATTTCTACTCTTCTATGAAGAACCATATTATATCTGTAGGAACATGTAGCATATACTTGAACAACTTGGGATTGATTTTCACATTTTATTTGCTGGTTGTGCAAGTGGCTTGTAGCATCTTACTCTTTGTTAAGTGGAGGAACAATAGTCCACTCATTTATATGAAATTCAAGTACCCCTTTGTCCGTTGTGGTAGCTTTGTTACACGGACTCAACTGCACATGTCAAAGTGTTAGATACGATTATTTTGCAAAAAAAAAAAATCCATGATTTTGGCTAAATTGAAGCGTATTAGAAGGGAATATTGTGTCATTAAGCAACACTTAGCCAAAGTGGAGCGTTGAAATAACAGCTTTTTACTACGAGGTGGAATTCTTCGTTTGAAGGCTAAGGTATAAAATATGTGTGTATGAGTCAATGAGTGTTTTAATAATATGGAACAGAGCACCATTTGTAGCATTATACCATCTGTGGCATTATTAGATGCTTAATGTGCTGCATGCCTGCATATAGATGTTTATACTCTGTATATGTTTAGATAGGTGAGGTCGGGCATACATAGTCTTTTTCCCTACAAACGCTGTTTCTAAGAGATCCATGGCCGAAAAAAGGATGATCATTTACCACGATGGACATGGTCTCCATGAAGTCAGTGTTAGCAGCCGACGAAGATTTGAAGAGAACAAATGGCAAACTAACTATAGAATTATGGCCATATCAAGTTGTTCCGCTGTCATAACTAGTGAGGTCAGGTTGGGAAGAATGGGCACACTTGACCTATGTGCCTATTTATTTTACTCCAACTTGGTTGAAGTGTTGGACATGATATGATTCTTAGGGGTCGATACATTAATTTTGTGAAAAACAAATCCATAAATTTGCTGTAAACTAAGCCTCTAAGGTGTACAAATCTCGGACACTTGACATGGAATTAAAGTGAAATGTCGAAGTAAATAATAAATGACCTCCCGTACGTCACAACATAGGAGTACACTGGGGTAATGTTGTTGTTGTCTTAGTTTTTGACACGAGTTTAGCCTTTATTACTCTCACTACCTCTCCTATCTTGCTTTACTTATTTGATTCCTAACAATGGGTTCTAGATAACTGAAATTGTTTTCTTGTTTTGTCTTCCACGACGATATTTCTTCTCTTTTGCAGGTGGATATAAAGCTATTTCACGAGTACCTTGCAGAAGTCAGCTGGTAAAGACATGAGAGGTAATACTCATGACCTAGTTTCAAATTCCATCAGCATCAAATTTGGCATTTGTGGGTACAACCGTAGAACCACCTTATTAGTTATTACCTACCTAATGACCTAGATTCTAATCTTCTAAGATAATGAGAGTATGGAGAACACACTTGAAGTTTAAGATGGAAATTACCTTTGATTTTGATCATATGATATGACACAGAAATGGGTGGTTAGTTTAGGGCCTGTCCTTGTGTACTGGGTTGCAGCAAAGGGGATCAGAATATTGAGAGATATCCATTCACTCACTCTCACTCACTCTCACTCACTGTGCGTGGTCCTTAAGGTTAGACGATTATTATTCTGATTTTTCGAATCTCTTTTATCTTCTTATCATCTTCACTCTATTGTCTACTCTCACGTTTCATCATCTCTCATTTTCTTATCTCCACTCTGTTCACCTACTTATACATAACATTTATGATGTCAACTCCGCTCGTAATTATTTTGGGGTGGCGGAATTAAAATTACCATTTTTGGGTATCGAATTAAACCAATAACAAGTACAAGACGATTCACTTGGTTGTTTTCCTTTACCATATTAAGGTAAGAAATAACCATTTCACTTGTGTTTTCAAACAAGGCTTTACTTGCGTACATCCGATTTTCCCTTCCCGGCCGTAAGCATAAACCTATAAGATAGGCAAGTACTACTATAGTTATCATGATCGCTAGACCTTGCTGTGTACCCTGTATTTGGCCTGCCCTTGCGATGTGGAAGGACTGAAGGCATAAAAAAGATGGAATATAAGCCTTTTTTTTACATAAACTTATGGACCTTAATTTGTTAGTGTGTTTGAAAGGCCTAAAATATCGTCCTTTTTGTCTGACGTCTCCATCTTATAAGCAGAATCTTTGAAAAGCTGTCAGTATACACAGATATCACGAACATTAGTACCTACTTTTGGCAATCGAAACAAGCTTAAACTTACACCAAAAAATTGCACTTCTTGGGGGGTGCAAGTGTGCAACTACTATGTCTTCTTCTTGCTGATATTTTGGAGTTTTTCTTGTATTGTAGTGCGGCGGTGTTAAGTTTAAGGCAGATATTGCCGTCTTAAACAAAAATGTATGATATTTAAACATGTACTCCCTTTGTCTCGGTATGTTTACCCGTCTTTTTGGCAAAACCCAACGAAAGAGGAAACATCATTAGTAGCGGTAACGATTTCAACGGATGACAAGTGAACAATAATGAATGTAGAAGATCAAATTACTCATTAGAAACATTCCTAATACAGAAAGATAAAACAAATGAATGCACACCCAAAAATGGAATAGGTAAACAAATAAGAAACAAAATGTTACCAATGCCTTCGCCTTGACTATAAGGCTAATCTTCAAAAATTTATACTGAGTATACTATAATTCCTTTACTAGTTTTAAGCTTGTGTAAAAAATACACGGGTCGTAATTAAGCGCTATCAGTGGACACATGCGCATATAAATGAGCATTACTAAATATGAATGTCGGGACAGTTTAAATGCCATGTAATTTATACTATATTTTCCAAGTTAAAAACAATAACCAAAAATACACGGGCCGTAAACAGGCGCTATCGGTTTTCTTTGTATAATGTAATGTCTACTTTATACGGAGTATTTGCTTAAGTTTGCTTTATAGAATAAATATAATTTTCTAATTTATATATTTTTTTTCAATTTATAGACGATTTAAATTTGTTTCATAGTGTATATATGATTTCTTCCAAATATGTACCAACTGGATTATAATCTTGAGCATGTTTTTATTTTTAATTTATTACAGTATTTACCTAATAACTTTTAGTTTATTTTATAACGTTTAATTTATTTTGTTTTATTTCGATGTTTTTTTTTTTCACATAATATTAAATTTCAGGTGCTCTGTTAAAATTGCAGTCCGGAGGGTGATTATTTGAAGTAAGGAGGTTGATAGTTAGATACTTAAATCACATTATATTTATAATTTTGTAATTGTAATTTTTTAATATTATAGGAAATGTATATTCCGTAATATATTGATTGTTCTGTATTTTTTTTGGTACGAATATATTGCTCTGTATCGTGTATAGTTTTTATGCAATTGTAATGCATAGTCATAACAAATAAAAAAGTATAATGACAGAAATTAAATCTCCTGGAATAATGGTGGGCAATGCTTGAAATAAAAAGTCACGTAAATTTGCTGAAAAGGGGAAGCCTAAAATGGTTCCCCTTTTATACTACGTGGATTATAATTTTGTTTTGTAATTTTGGTTTAGCTCCTAAATGAATTACTTGAACATATTACCACTGATCAGATACCCATCATTACATATTCAGAAAAAAAGACTAATTTCGATTTTTGATGATTTCTACATTTATGCAGGCCATGATCGTAAAGGTGTTAGCAACTGCTTAATACATTAACACTACATTATGCCCCCGGTATTCGAAATTATGGAGCAGGTGAGAAAAGAGAGTTACAAGAAGCACCACAGGGTCACTTGACGGGACTACATAATTCTTACATTGCCGAAAATGAAAGCAGCACTGATCAATTTTACCTTTCACCATTTGTATACTTCCTCGGCGTTCTGCAATACAAATTTTGGTACCTCACGAATTGCAAATGCCCAATACGGGGTCCCATGAACACGGGGTCTGAGGATGGAAATTAGGCCACGGTGGGCCAGGTGCATAAAGCGCATTATTAGGTCACCCACAAGTCATTCACATACCGGTTTTGTGTCAAAACTGCTGAGACAAATTGCAAAGGCTTGGAAAGCAGAGAGTGGATACCGATAATCCATGGTGAATATGTCTTTCCCAATCTTTCCAAACTGTAAAATTACCTTTTCTTGTTCAGAAGACGGGATGTCATGGTGCGGCTCAACAGCTGCCACGAGCTGGAAGTTCTTGACTGAAGCTACAGTAACTCGACCCTTGAAGTTTAAGCACCAGCACTGAAGTTGCTCATGCCATCTTGGAGACTTGTTTTTAAGCATGAGTAGATCCCCTGAACCGACCTGGGTTGGTTCAGGCGGACTGGTCGGGTTGAAAGTTAGGCCTTGGTCTTCCTTCCTTGGCAGGCTTGGTGAAGGTGGGGCCGGTGGGCACTTATCATAAGTTAAGTGAGGATAAGCATTTGGTGTCGGGGCAGTTCCCCCTTCTTGGATTGAAGCAAGAGGAATCGAGTGCATGACACAATGGAGTCTCCTTGGGCCTCGGGTTCTGAGAACGTTAAGCTCATATGAGACGGTTGCTATGCTGTAATTGCACGCAGGTAACCTCGGAGATACTTGTTTAGAGTGAAATCTTCGACTAGGTCGGGCACTTCTCTTGACTGCTGCATCACATGGGGGTTGACTATCGTATATGGTAAATTTGGTTCCGAGAAAATTTGACCTGGAATCATGATAGCTTGTTACTACTAGAAGGCTACCTCAGATTGGATTTCTTTTCTTTTTATAGTTTTGTACAGGGAGCGACATAGTTTTCAAGCTCATGGTTTTCGGACTTCAACCGTGAGTACCACCTTTTAATGACTTCTACCAGCTGTCAATTGTGTGAACCCAACAATCACTGTGGGTATACAAGTCATGAATGACGAAAGAGAAACTTGCCTGAGTTTTCCAACGTATGCAGTGCTGCCTCTTGAGAAGTCATCTGCCACCAACGATACTACAAAATCTGTACTAGTTGCTCTTCTGATCTTTCTAGCAGCCAATAACAACTTATCTTTCTCATCTTCAGCTGTAAAGTTTATAAACAATATACTCCACATCAAATAGAGATATACACATAAAACTGTGTGTGCATGGAAATAAGAGAGATTAGTCATAATCCCTTGTTAGTGCATCTCCCGCATGCGTCTTAAGTAGAAAGATATTATGTATTGTGTAAGATGATTTCACAAAAGTTTTTATTACGTTAAGTCGCTTAACTAGTAGGGATTTGGGAATGACTTACATGGCGTCAATCCATAGAAGAGGCGGAAGGTGGATGTCGC
>VHZZ01000909.1:57563-70675 GCA_009801015.1 Silene noctiflora
TTTCCTTTCTCCTCTCATGGGTCTTTTGTCTCACAATTTGGTACCCGTCTTCTCAAAGTGACGGATACCTTCCGTCACAAATGAGAATTGCCCATAATACATATACAAAACCAACCAAGATTCTACCCAAACAACTTCCCTAAACTTCTCCAACACTTATGGTAATTAAATTATACACCATATGATATCTTATACATAATATTACACATAATAATTCTAATATTATTCTCTACAAACAGTAACATAATAACATGCTTATTATAAATTATAAATTATAAGCAGTCCCAAATGCATCCAAATACATTCTGTTGACGAATTTGCGAGAAGTGGAAGACAAACATGTGTGTCTGAGTGTAAAGTACTCGAAATTGGATTGTTGGAGGCCCATGGGGCCATGCATAATTATTACTTCCTCTATTCAACTCTACACTATCACTATCTATTTTGCACACTATTCACATGCGAGTATTCAAATTCAATTTTATCTCAATACGTAAAGAAGTTATATTCATGTGAGATCTTATTTGATTCGTCTTTACGAGTATATTATAAATATATAACTTTTATAATTTTTGCAAATACGTAGCTAACAATATTTACCGCGTAAATATACGCGTTGACAAACGTGAAAAAGTAAAGTGGTAGTATGRAGTTGAATGGAGGGAGTATTAATAGTAAAGAACTACGCAAACAAGTTTCATACAGACTATATGAATATTTGATACGTCATATTATTAATTTAGATAGATACTTTCGTTTTATGGAAGATTAGTTGTCACAATTTGTTATTTACAACCATTGTAAATAAATTTTCTATTTTTATTATTCAATTTTAAAATTTTGATATATTGATCTAACTCTTAGTACAGTAATCTCTTATTTTGCGAATCCTACATCCTTCTTAGATCTACTAAAATTGGTTGATGTGAGTGGTAAAACCTCTTATCTCTTAACCAAATGGTCAGAGGTTCGATTCCTGACTCTTACAAATGAATGGTCAACACCAAAAAAACATCATTTCTACATCTTAGATGTATTATCTTTCGTATATCAAGGTTAAGATCATCGTAAAACAAAAAAAATGTTACCCCTCCCCCTCCCCCAAATAAAAAACCCATGTCGGCCATGGTTGATGGGGAAAACAAAATAAATGATAAAAGTTTTCATAATAAAAACAAAGTAAAAAGTTGTTTTATTAGGATAAAAGTTTTGAGAATTAGAGATGGGTCAAAAATAATTTAACAGTTAATGCATAAAATATCTATTTAAATTTTTTCCTAACACATTTGTGTTTAAAGTACACCGGATTCATTTAATTGGCGAGTTGTGACTACGAGATTGTTCATTGATTGGACGAAGCAACAATGGAGAGGATATAGAATGGGAGGGTGAGCATTGCCATATTGACTTGTATAGTTGAATAGTGTATACTGTATACCCTCCCACGTGCATTGCCTAGAAACTAGAAAATACGATTATTTGCGAAAGCCAAGCAAGTACTCCTAAAACCAAAAGCATATTAGGCCCGACCCTCCACCTTTGGGACATCCTTAGTTGTTGCTTCGTTTAATCCTGTCTTCCATCCCTTTATTTTTGCCAAGTATGCCAACCCATGCCCATTCATTTTTCTAATCATTATTTTTGTGATCTTTTTTCCAATTGAAATGACCTTTTTTTTTGTTTTTTTTATAAGGTAAAATAATTAAATTGATTCTTTAGGGTATGACCAATCTATCTGATCTTTTCGAATAAGGGAGATAAGTTAAAATCACTGGCTTTCAAACCATCTCGAAAGAGTTGAACAAGAATGTTTAATAGAAGCCAAAGTCAACAACATTGTTGACTTCACGAAAGTAATGTCAAGTATGTCAACCCATGCTCCTACCAAAATGACTTTACCATTATTCTGTACGAAGGCTTTTTTTTTTTTTTTTTTTATATTGATAGGAGACTTAGGCTTAGGCCTATTCTTCTCATCTTCTACACTTAGTTTGACCTCATTTAATTTTAGTTCAGTTCAGCCCAGTTTCATTCAGTTAATTTCAGTTCAGTTCAACTCATTTATTTACAAATTAATTCTTACGTCAGCTTTATTAAGTTCAACTCAGTTCAGTTCAGTTTTTTTCATCCGAAAAGAATAAAACCTTAGTAGTTAGATTGGATGGCTTTTGAAAATTAAATGAAAGTTATGCTAGATACTTAGATACAGTGTATATGTTCGACTGTTTGAATCTCATTTACGTTCATCAAAAGGTCAGATATCACTTCATAAATTTAAGAAGGTTTTATCTTAAAAGTTAGCTAGTTATAGGAGGAGACATCGAATAACTCGCTAATTCGTTATTTATGAAGTAGTCAATTGTCCTCTAGTTACTTGATGTGGACGCTCATATATGATACTCCCTTTTGATGGGTTTGAGTCATTTTCACACTCCCTTTCACATGTGAGGTATATTTAGAGGTGGCTTCGGGCTGGGCTTGGACCGGGTGGGCTCTTCTGGTTAGACCCGGGCCAGGCCAGGGAGAGGCCGGGTTGGGATTGTGTCTGGCCCGGGCTGGGGGCGGGTCAGAGGCGGGCCAGGTCTGGGTATTGTGGCCCAGGCCAGGCCAGGCCAGGCCAGGCCAGGGATGGGGCGGGTCTGGCCGGGTCAGCCCGTGCTGATGGCCATCTCTAGGTATATCCATTTTGTTCGTTTGTTTCGTTGTCATTTAGTTGTTCGTTGGTTCGTTGAATAAGTTTTTCAGTTCATCAGACCCAAATCACATAACCATGAGCTCTAATACTACCAGGTAGCCCATGATTCAGGAAAAATCGACAATCTCTTTTATTGTTGGAAGCAATACAAATTCGATGGTTTTTCGTGTGTGCAATATCACAATACACCTAACTAATGACAATGCCGTCTAGTGACAGTGAGACCTCGTGTTTTAAATTAAAAAAATGAGGCCCCACGTTGCAAGGAAGTTATATTAGGTAGTGAATTTGGATAATTTAGTGCTTTATAAATATATAACCCGAAGTTAAATAGATTAATGCCTCGTTTGGTTGCCCTTTTAATTCATGGGAAAATTAAAATCCCATAAATTGTAAAAAAGGGAGAATGTTTGGTTGTCAATTTTTTGGCAAAATGTAGGCATTCAAAACTCTAAGCCCTTAGCCCCTCCTAGATAGTTCACAACTCCTGTGGAATTCAACTCCCACATGCGCAAACAATCGACTTTTCCAAATTCATGTGAATTTGTATACAGGAAAATAATTCACATGAATTGGATATTCCGATGTCAATTGAATTCCTTGATGAACCAAACGAGGCCTAAGTAATTTGAAGCCCTTTGGTTTTATGGGCCCCGATTATGAGAATATGCTTGAATTTCCTCTTAGATAACCCTGACTAATTAGAGCTATTAGACCCTTTTTGTGCACTTGGGTTAAGCTTTAATAGATATTGAGTGGAGTTGAATAGGCAATATCAGGAGGAGGCCATTTATTTTACTAATGATTAAACGTAAATAAGCTCCATTTTAAGGAGAGAGGTGACATAAAAACCACCAAACATGTGATGAGTCATACTTAAGCAGCGGAGGTGGCTGCGAGTATGCGACTTTAATTTGATATTATGAGTTCGAACATATTGGGAGTTTAGGGTCTTATTCGCTTGCCTTACCTTCTACTTGTATAATTCTTGTAGTTCTCAAGGCCCTTGGACATGGGCTAACGAGCTTACAATCAAGGCCTTAGTAGGGAGGCCACCTTGATCGTTTGAACTTTAAAACTATCTAACAAAGTATCAAATGGGTTGGGTGGGTTGGGTGTGGGTTTGGGTTTGGGATCATATTGCTTGGGTCAAATACAAGTGAGATTTTATTAAGTGTTTTTTTGTCAAATACAACCTTTCAAACAAAAATATTATCACACCCCACCTTTAAATAAAAAGTGTCAAACACAACCTTTAATAATTTTTTTTTCAAACACGACTTTTTGGCGGTAGGATTCAGCATTTTGACCAGAGTTTCACCACTTGCAATGGAGTGACTTTCAGTCGATGTTTGAGATAGAAAACGAGGCCGGTTTGAGGTGTTCTTAGACTCGTTGGAAATGTGGGAGTACAGGCTTTTCAGTGATTGTTAACACGGTGGTCAAATGTGGCATTATCTGTGGTAGATTGGTGTGCAAAGTAAGACTGGTCATAGAGGTTTGATATAAATCAAAGTAGGATTTTTTTGTGGGCCAGTTCACTCCCCTCGAACTACCACTTGCAACCAACGACCACCACAAACAACACAACTACGAGTCTATGACATACCTTGCACACCCCTCAACCTACTTACCAAATTTCAGACCAAACAACACATCATAACCCCATTAAAAGACCCACGAAAAACCTCCGACCACCCACTCTTACAACGCTTTCTCTGACCAGCCTTACTTTACGCACCAATCGAACCCACATAAGGCCACCTTTGGCCATCGTATTGACAACCCCCTGAAAAGTTTGTACTCCCACCTTTCCAACGAGTCCAATAACACCTCAAACCGGCCTCGTTTACTATCTCAAATATAGACGGAAAGTCACCCCTTTGCAAGTGGTTAGAAAGTTGTCGGAATTCGGCCAAAAAGTCGTGTTTGACAAAAAAGTTTTATCAAAAGGTTGTGTTTGACAAATTTTAAAAGTGGTGTTTGAAAATTTTCTTTTTTAATAAGGTCGTGTTTGACAAAAAAAACTCCTTTTATAAACCATGGTCATTCAGGATCACAAAAAGTCAAATTTGTAGCTCACATTCCAATTTATATTAGCATTTTAAAATCTAAAAATATACTGAGTATTTTTTTTTTAAATCATATTTTATATAAATATTTTAAACATATTCATTAATTACTGTACTCAAATTATATTAATTATTAAAAATTATGTTTTGCTAATAATTTTTTAATTATTAAATATAAAAAATCATGTTTGTAAATAATTACTATGCTTTTTTTTTCCTTACCTTTAATATATAAAATATTGAATAGTATTTTAATACTCCATGTTTATGCCTTACAATTTAGTTATCAAGGTTAAATTATTGTGATTATTTTTATATGTTTTATATAATCGTAATTGCTCTATTATGGACGAGTTTTACTCTTTTATAAACTTTTTGCGGTAACTTTTACTAATACGACCCTTGGGGAGAAAGGTAAAGTAGCAAATCTTACATAGAGTAGGCTAAATACAGATATTCCTTAATGAACATGCAATTCGAACACCAAAGCGTCTCCCTTGTGACGGGTCGGTATTTGTGACGGGTAATGCCACTCACAAAACGAATAAAGCAAAAGGTGGGGGCACCCCTCCACTTGCTTTCCTCTCTCCTCTCATGGGTCATTTGTGAGTAAAAGTGGTACCCGTCTTCTCAAAGTGACGGATACCTTCCGTCACAAATGAGAATTGTCATTCGAACACTAAGTTAGAAGCCTAATATCCCTTCTCCTTAACGGCAAAGTTGATTACATAAAAGGGACCAAAAATTGGGTAGGTTGAATTGGTCTATACTCTACATCTACAGGCTGCAGTTTCCCATATACTCTGCCCACAATTTTATCCTTGTTCACATAAAACTTAAAGCCATGTCTTCATATCCTTAAGGAATTACTTCATCTTGGCTTCAAGTTTTCTTAGCCTCTAAACCTAACTAAAATAAATAAATCATAGTGCAACATCAACATCATTTTCCAAGTATCTCAAGGTTTCGCTATTGTAGGGTAAGAGGTCGTATTTAGACATCCTTAAACATCATTTTCCAGTATCAACATCATAATTTATTTTTGGCAGCCGTATACTTAAAAGAAAATTCAAAACTTTATTATAAAACTCATAAACTATACTATTAATTATATTACAACTAGTAATACATTCCATGACATAATAGTTAATAAAGTATTCGGTTTTGTCAGCCTCTACGTGAGCTAATCACACCTGGCGCGTCACTCTCGGTACGTTGTAGTTAAACCTGAAATCCCTCTTCTTGTATAAGTTTTACAACAAACTGAATGATATATTCTACCTTACTACAATACGGACTACTACATACGGAGTTTATTCTTATAAATACCATTTATTATTTTCATCTTGGATTACATCATTCATATTTTTCTTATCTTTTTCATCTTACTAATCTCCGAGCTTCTTAGCCTATAAGCTAAGAATGGCGCCTCGTTCGATCGATAACTGTCTTGTTTATGCATTTCTCATTGTCATCTTTGTTCCTGCATTGTTTCTCCAATCTGAAGCGGCTGTGAGGAAGTACCAATTCGACGTGAGTTACTTAGACGAGCATTGTTGTAACGCGTCTAATCTTTCTCTTAGACCGCTAACTACAATTAGATTTACGCTTGTTACGAGTAATGTGTTGCTTGCATGTGTAAATGCACCATCTGATGTATTGACATTAGGAAGTCACAATTTTTTTTTTAAAAAAAATCCTATAAAGACTGATATCATTTACATTTTTCGGTATTTAACAGAGTCAGCCCACGGCCACTGGCCACTACCTATCCCATCTCCATTTTTTTAACAGGCTTGATCATGTATGTTCTTTAAAAGTATATTAACTTATTTTGCTACATTATTTCAGGTTAAAGTGACGAATGTGAGCAGGTTGTGTCATGCAAAGCCAATTGTGACAGTAAACGGAATGTATCCTGGACCGACCATATACGCCAGAGAAGGAGATAGAGTTTTAATTAATGTTACTAATCATGCTCAGTATAACATGTCCATTCACTGGTAGGACAACTTACACCATCTTAGCGCGCTAAATTGCTAACTAATGATAAACTAGTGTTAAAGATGTTTGTGAATGACTATTTACAGGCATGGACTCAAACAATATCGGAATGGTTGGGCTGACGGTCCAGCATTCATAACCCAATGTCCGATCCAAACAGGGAACAGCTACTTATATGCCTTCAACGTGACCGGCCAAAGAGGAACTCTATGGTGGCATGCTCATATTTCTTGGCTAAGAGCTACTGTTTATGGCGCAATTGTTATTATGCCTAAACAAGGGACACCCTTTCCATTTCCACAACCTCACCAGGAAGCGAACCTAATCTTAGGTATAGTAACATACTCCATAATAATATACTCGCCTTTCAAACTTACAGAACGCGAACTTGGTAAAAAGGTGGCGCACTAGCGCCTTCCCGCCTGGTAACAAATTGATGAAAATATACGAAAATATTTATAAGCATGAAATTTATTTGGTTGGTCCATGATTTATGCAGGGGAATGGTGGAACTCTGATGTTGAGACTTTAGTTAACCAAGGAAATGCCCTTGGACTGCCACCAAATATGTCAGATGCTCACACAATCAACGGAAAGCCTGGACCTTTGTTCCCATGCTCCGAGAAGCGTAAGATATTGGATACGATTCCCTCCATTTCGTGCAATTAGCCTCACTTGACGTTTTTTGCTATCAGAAAAAGGCCAAATGTAGCTATTCGAGTAAAATCGAGGGAGTATATATTTGTCACCCTAAGCAAAATGAATAAATAGGTGATTAAATTGCGACGATTTGATTAGTCTTACATTTCAATTTCAACTTTATCTAGATACATATGTTATGGAGGTGGAGCAAGGGAAGACATACCTCCTAAGGATCATCAACGCTGCCCTCAACGATGAACTATTCTTCGGTATAGCCAACCACACCTTGACAGTAGTCGAGATTGATGCTGTCTATGTCAAACCATTTGCGACAAAATCAATCCTCATTGCCCCCGGTCAAACAACCAACGTCTTAGTCCAAGCTAGCCAACCCTCAGGCCGGTACTTCATGTCTACAAGAGCCTTCAATGACGCCCCAGTTTCAGTAGACAACAAGACCGCCACTGCAATTTTCCAGTACAAAGGCATACCAAACAGCATCATGCCAATTCTACCGCAACTTCCCTTACCAAATGATACATCTTTCGCGTTAAGTTACAATAAAAAGCTTCGAAGCTTAAACACCCCTCAATTTCCGGCCAATGTACCTCTAAAAGTGGACAGGAAGTTGTTTATTACTGTTGGTTTAGGCACGAATCCATGCCCAACTTGTGTAAATCAAACCCGTCTTGCTGCCTCATTGAACAACATAACCTTTGTGATGCCACAAACCGCATTGTTACAAGCACATTACTTCAATACATCAGGGGTGTTTAGGACCGACTTTCCTGATAAGCCTCCTACTCCGTTTAACTACACCGGGGCCCCACTGACGGCTAATTTGAGGACGGTTGTGCAGGGGACACGGGTGAGCAAGATCAAGTTTAACTCGACGGTTGAGGTTGTTTTGCAGGACACAAATTTGTTGACAGTTGAGTCGCATCCATTTCACCTTCATGGATATAACTTCTTTGTTGTTGGAACTGGGGTTGGTAACTTTGACCCGGCTAAGGACCCGGCTAAGTTCAACTTGGTTGATCCACCTGAGAGGAATACTGTTGGTGTTCCTACGGGTGGTTGGACTGCTTTCCGATTTAGAGCTGATAACCCAGGTAACTAATCAAATCCTCATCTATTGCACATTTTTCATACTACAGTCGTAGGACCGAGATTTGAACCCCTCAACTAATACTTTGACTGATAGAATGTTATCACGACCCCTTCTAAATTCAGCTGTGTCACATTCTACCTGTGAGTGGGCGATACTGAAACTTAGTATGCATTACCCGATAACATTATATCATTTCATTAGCGAGTATTGGTAAATGTTTGATTAACATGGTGTAGGAGTATGGTTCATCCACTGTCACTTGGAGTTGCACACTGGATGGGGATTGAAAACAGCATTTGTGGTAGAAGATGGACCTGGGCCGCAGTACTCCGTCTTGCCTCCACCTAAGGATCTCCCACGCTGCTAAACTACCCGTCAACTTTGCTAAATTGCTCTGTATGAAATGTAAATTGTGGAGAAACTGTTGAATTGTCTATTCCTTTGTTTTTTTTTTATCAATTTTCCTGCTGCAGAAGTTGCAGAGGGGTTGGTTTGTGAGATTTGAGAGAACCTGAAAGAAAAGAACAAAAAATGTGTGTATAATTTGTTGGAAATTGGAAATGTTACAGAGTTTATTGTAATAAAATTTCAAGAACAATATCTATCTGAAGTTTTTTTTGTCTAGAAGGAGCCACGAGGGTAAATTTCACGAACGCACGTCATGAGTACCACTTCTAACCCCTCATGACTTTACAAGCTTTCCTAGCTGATATATGACGTTAAGAAGTGATATTTTGGCAGGCGATATATACATGAAAGTGATGAAACTATGTAAATTAAACAGATTTACTGGAGAAACTTAACAAAATCAAATTGAATCAACTTCTACTGAAGCTGATTTTGTACAACAGTTCATTCAAATGAGTTATCTCAACATTATTGCTAGGAGTGAGCGCTATTGTGATCGACCTAACGATCCTACCTGATTTAGACTCAAAGTGTCCTAAATAGAGCGCACCTAAACCCAAACCTATAATGACCCGTATCGAGGTTGATCGGAATGATAATTTTTCTAGGTCAGGTGTCAAATTTTACTATTTTATAGAAAAGCAATAGGGAAGATGAGCATAACGGGTCGAGCTCTACCTAATCTCATACTTATGGTAAGTAAACAATGTGTAATCCTATAGAGAATGACTAGTAGATTTTGTTTTTCTAATAATCGATAGTAAAGGAGTTTGATGCTTGATTATTATGAACATAGATACAACGTATTTATACATAGTATGGCTAACGGTCAGCAAGTCATATGCCAATTCTATAGCCTATTAAATAGCTAACCACTAATTAACTACAAGCTATTACTTAGGAGACTATCAAGTAAACATAAGTAACTCTAAATCTATTCCTAAATACAAGGCTACGGTTAGTCCATATTGACATGTATAGTACATAAATAACACATAGTTTATCACACCCCCGCAGTCGAAACGGGAGGCGGACGGACGCTGAGACTGTCCCGAAAATCATCAAATAGGACGCGTGGAAGCCCTTTTGTGAAAATATCAGCTATCTGATGACGAGACGGAACATGTAGTACTCGAACTTGGCCACGTGCAACTTTCTCTCGAACGAAATGAATACCCAGTTCTATATGCTTTGTTCGCTGATGTTGTACCGGATTCCCGGAAAGATATATTGCACTAACATTATCACAGTACACAATTGTTGCTTTTCTCGGTGGACAAYGAAGTTCAAGAAGCAGATTGCGAACCCAACATGACTCGGACACAACATTTGCAACCCCTCGATACTCGGCCTCGGCACTTGACCGAGACATGGTAGGTTGTCTCTTTGAAGACCAGGAAATAAGGTTATTTCCCAAGAATACGCAATAGCCCGAAGTAGAACGACGTGTGTCCGGACACCCGCCCCAGTCAGCATCAATATAAGAAACAAGATCAGAACCGAGCGTGCTATACAAATGCAAACCATATGACAAAGTACCTTTTATATAGCAAAGAATATGCTCAAGTGCAATCATGTGATCACATGTAGGAGCATGCATATGGAGACAAATTTGATGGACAGCGTAAGTGATATCGGGCCTCGTGAAGGTCAGATATTGAAAGGCGCCGACAAGGCTTCGATAAAGAGTAGGATCATGGAAAGAAGTACCTGTACCACCTAGCTTTGCGTTTGTGTCAACCGGTGTAGCGGACGGTTTACACGAGGCTATACCTGCTCGTTCAAGTATATCTTCAGCATACTTTTGTTGACATAAAAATAAACCACCAGAATGTCGAGTGACTGMAACCCCTAAGAAAAAACTTAATGGACCCAGATCTTTCATGGCGAATTCAGAYGCAAGAAGCGACATGATGGACTTGCGAAGAGTATTAGAGGAGGTGACAAGTATAATATCATCAACATAAAGTAGAAGGTAGGCGGTATCATAATCCTTTCTGTAGATAAATAAAGAATGATCACACCGACTATGGTAAAACCCAATTCTAGATACAAAATCGGCAAACCGTTGGTACCACGCCCGAGGAGCCTGTTTAAGACCGTACAAAGATTTTTTTTAAAAGGCATACATAATCTGGATGTTTGGAATCACGAAAACCAAGAGGTTGATGCATATAAACCGTCTCGTGCAAATGGCCGTGCAAGAAAGCATTTTTAACATCGAGTTGGTGTATGTGCCATGATCTAGACAATGCAATGCCAAGAACGGTCCGAATTGTAGCTGGWTTCACCACGGGACTGAAAGTGACTTGCCATCACATACGAGCTGGGCTTTATACCGCTCAAAAGAACCGTCAGATTTCTTTTTATGCCAAAAAACCCACATATTAACATCACGAGGTCGGAGTACTAAAACCCACGTCTTATTTTCCATAAGAGCATTATATTAGTCGAGCATGGCCTCGGTCCAATTCGGGTCAGGCAAGGCTACGGTGGGGTTTTTGGGAATTGGTGATGGAGTGGCGATGGAAGAGAGGTTCAACGGCTTTTTGGGCTTGAATATCCCCTCCATTGCCCTAGTTGTCATGGTTCGACTAGGTACAGGAGAAACAGTGACTGGCGATTCAGATGGACTAACTCGTGGGGTGGGACGTCGTTGGTAAGTGAGAGGAGGTACACGGTGGTGAGTAGGCTGGATAGTAGGCTGTGGGGAATGGATGATGGCGGGTTGGGTGGCTCGGGTGTGACCGGGGTCGGGCTGGTGGGAGTGTTGCACCGGGGACCGGGGTGGGGTTGAGGGAGATGACATGGGCTCAGTTTGAGTTTGGGCATTCCCCCCAGCGTGTGACATAGTAGGAAGCATGGTCTCAAATTGTTGACACAAAATATGAGACATTTCATCACCTAAAAATTGATAATCAGTGGCTAATGGTGTGTGTAAATTAGCTAATATAAATATTGTTTCATCAAAAATTACGTGTCTTGATAAAATTATTTTTCCATTTGACAAATCATAACACTTGTAACCACGGTGATGTAGCGGATATCCTAGSAAAACACATGGAGTAGAGCGTGGTTGTAGCTTGTTGACGGAGGTTGAAGGGTAAAGTGGGTAGCATAAACAACCAAACACGCGAAGATGTGAGTAACTAGGATGTCGCTGGTAAAGAATTTGTGTCGGAGAATGGAAAGAAAGGTGTTTATTTGGAAGTATATTAAGCAAATAAGTGGCCATTTCTAGAGCGTGATGCCAAAATGAAATAGGTAATGAGGCATGATGTAGTAAACTTCGGATTATATTATTGATGGTGCGTATTTTTCGTTCGGATTTTCCATTTTGAGARGAGGTGTGTGGGCACGAAAAACGAAAACGCATGCCATTTTGGTGACAAAATGCTTGAAATTTGGCGTTATCATACTCGCGCCCATTATCACATTGGAAACATTTTATGTTCTTTTCAAAATGTGTTTGAATGAATTTTGCAAAGGACAAAAAAATGTGATAAACTTGTGATTTGTTGCYGATTGGAAAAGTCCACAAATACTTGGAAAAATCATCAAGAAATAGAACATAATATGGATGACCGCCAGTACTCAAAATGGGGGATGTCCATAAATCGCTATGAATAATATCGAAAGGAAATAAAGTTTGACTACAAGACTTGAGAAAAGGTAACTTAACAAACTTCCCAAAAACGCATGACCGACACTTAGAAGAACACTTGCTAGAACTACAKGAAATAACTTTTTTATTCCTAAGAGACTCTAAGATAGGAGCTCGTGGATGTTCCAGACGACTATGCCACAATGCAGGTGAGATCGCGGCAAGGGCGGATGRTGGGGCTTGGGGCTGAGCTACGGACTGAAAAGGGTAGAGGTCACCAGTGCTATCACATCTCAGTATTGRCATCCCCGTCTGAATATCCTTCACAGAAAAACCGAAAGGATCAAATTCAACAGACACATTATTATCAATTGTGAAGCGACGGACATAAACTAAATTTTTAATAAGTTTGGGAGCATAAAGGACATTTTTTAATGTGAGTGTGGGGTTGGAATTACTTAGAGTAGTATGTCYATATCCACGAATTGGAATGCCTTGGCCATCACCTACGATAATATTTCGGTCTGTGCTCAAAGGAAAATAAGACGAWAGCGTACCTTGTGTGTATGTCATATG
>VHZZ01000909.1:72120-86176 GCA_009801015.1 Silene noctiflora
GGCAGAGGAAGATAGGAAAGCACGATTAAGGCTGATACCATAAAAGAGTTTGATGCTTGATTATTATGAACATAGATACAACGTATTTGTACATAGTATAGTCATATGCCAATTCTATAGCCTACTAAATAGCTAACCACTAATTAACTACAAGCTATTACTTAGGAGACTATCAAGTAAACATAACTAACTCTAAATCTATTCCTAAATAAAAGGCTACATTTAGTCCATATTGACACGTATAGTACATAAATAATACATAGTTTATCAGATAGGTTGGTTTATTGTATGATTAATATGGATATTCTTTCATTCAAAAAGCGGAATGTCCGAATAAGTTGCTTGGATACAACTCAAGTAGATTTTGTTTTTCTTGTCACAAGTGGAAATATAGGTCAACTTATTGTCCACAAATCAATATTGTCCTTAACTCAAAAAAAAAAAAGTTGTCATTTTCCCTGATCTAGGTAACATAGCCCGACATAAAAAAACTAAAAAATAAGTTATTTCAACAAAAAAAAAAAAAACAAGCAAAATGATCTAAAAAATCCAGGAAATGAATATTATAATAATTTTGTTCCAAACGTGAATTCTTGCACAACACGGTTTATTGCAAAATCAACCCATAATTCACACTTTCTAGAATTTTAGTAAAGGAAACTTTTTCTTCATAAGACTAGTTTTCGACTTTTTACGGAGCTGGAGTCGAAAAATAATGGCTATCCTAAAATGAAGGTCTGTTTAATTGGTTATGGGGTGTTTGGTAAACGGCATATTGACGGATTTTTAATATATTTAAGGGTTTTAACATATTTAACCAATAAATATGCTAATTTTACTATTTGGTGGTAAACAACATATTGAAACATCACATTTGGGGTCAATATGCTGATTTACAATATGCATATTGGTTAGCATATTCTAAAATAGGAAATTTTACTCCATTTTACAAAAAAAAAAATAACAATCTGCTAATCGTAATCTACCAATTACCAAACACTCAAATTAATTTTGGTAATTATAATATGTTAGTCAAACCTTCTGATAAAATCTATCATTTAGAATCTGATTTTGTAATCTGCTTATACTGAAATTAATCCGCTATTTACCAAACAGGGCCATATATATACATGCTAATATGCGTGGTTGTCAAATAGGTGAGACTATTTTATCCACTCATATTCAGCCTTTAGGACCTTTAAAAGCTCATTATAGAAGGTGCGTCAATTAAAACACATAAAGAATAACAGTTTTTATTTAAAGAATTAGAAAAATTGTTAAAAATACAATCTTAAATTATGATTTATAACAAAAGCTCTTCAATGATACACCGATCTCATTGACTCATTTTATATACGGAGTAAAATTGGAGTACTCCAACTCCTCTCAATGTAGAAAAAGAATTATACATCGGATGTATCAGACTTCATATATAACTAAGTTTTTGTATATTTTTTTTGAGTTTTATAAAATTACACGTTACATGTTTGTTTTTTTACGTCAAAACTCAATTTTTTCTGAGTTTATACGTAATATTTTTAAGCTATATTATAATATTTTTTAGTTTGGTGTTTAAATGAATGAATTCAAAAACTTTATAATAAAACTCATAATTTTTAAAATAAAACTCAAAAAGTACATCTTAATGCCCAGAAACTACACCATACGATGTAGTAGATCAAATGTATAATCCATTTACTACAATCAATGCGGTAGCTAATCACCTTATTGTATGTTGGTATATTCGTATCACAAATTCTCATTGAAGACGGACATATCCGTCACAAGCTGGAGACGGGTCAAGTAATACCCAAGTGGTTAGATAAGACAAAAGCAAAATGTGGCAGAATACTACTCCCTAAACATTTACTCCCTAAACATTTTGTTTTTGTCTTATCTACTACCTACTTGGTATTAATTAACCGTCTTCAACTTGTACCGTCTACAATAAGACTTGCTTTATTCGTATACATATACAACCATTTTACACAGCACAAACGGACAATTAATTAGTATTCGTAAGTCGTATCTCTTCAGAGAGGCCAAAAACTAGGGACTGATCTACATAATATAGGGTCGCAAGATCAACAATTCAACACCCATCACTCCCTCGTTTGCAAAACAAGATGACGACCATTTCAATGGCTTCTTCTTCTCCAACATCTACCTTTCTCAAGCTCCCACACCGCAACACCAACAGGTAAATTAGTTTTTCCAACTTACCTGCATTCAATCATTATAAATTTGATTTCATTTACTCACTTTTAACTATACCGTTTGTAACAATGTTTTACTGTGGTAAAATTAAGGTGGGTATCATCAGTAAATATGAAGAGGGTATCAGCAAGTGTGAAAGGAGAGTTGACTAGTACTGAAGGAGTCAAATTGACTGAAGGAATTGGCAATCTTCCTAAACTTGTAATCACTTCTCCTTATGGTAGGTCTGTATTCTGTCCTATCATTTTACTAATCTCACATTTTTAAGGTTGTCACTTGTAAACGTTACGGAATACTCCCCCGTCCCAATCATTTGTTTACCTTTCTATTAATTGCGAGGAAAGGTAAATAATGGCGGGTATGGACTACGGAGCTATGGAGGGAGTACTTGTTAATTTCAGTTTGACTGTGATGTTCTATTCTCAGTAAAATTTAGGAGTAGATTGATTGAATTTGCTTTGAAAAGTTTGAACCACACTTTCTCCAATCCTGATTACCCTAAAAAGTGTGAACATTTTGGTATACATGAGCTTCTGAATTCTGCTATTATTTCGCAACCCAAATTTCAAATCTGGGTCCTCTCTTATAGGCTTTATCATGATTGTTGACATTAAATGCATAAAGATTTGAGCTTGAAGGAGTAATCATTGGAACTGGTTCTAGTATGAGCTAAATTAGCTCGCGTGATTGGACCGGCTAATTTGGCAGTCTCTATAAATTTATTGATAGACTATTTTACAATTTTAAGAAAAAGTGGTACTAAAGGTAATAAAATAAGTACAAATCATGATTAAAGATAAAATTGGTACATTTATCATGTAAATAGGTACAAAATTACTATGTCACGATCAACAACAAAAGGGTCACGAAATACAAATAAAAGGGTACGGAAGACTGGTCTCTCAATAACTTATTGAAAGACCATCTTTCCCAAGTTTTAGTGATATGCCCAAGTAAGAGATTTGAAGTTGAAATTTTGTTTTAGTGAAGTCAGGTAGCCTTTTTGTAATGCCCCAGACTTTGCCTCCCCGTAGGTTCTATACAACTTTGAATCCATATTAAACCGGATGATTTAAATAAAAAACTGATAGCCTTTTTGCTAGTGTTGCTGCAAATTTGGCCTATATTTTGAAGGCGAGGAGTATTGAAAGAAAGTTTTTCTATTGTTTTTGTTTGAAGAGTTATTATTATGTTTGGTTGATGAAGGACTTAACGTTGCAGCGAGGCTGAGATATACTTGTTTGGGGCATGTCTGACATCCTGGAAATCTGCCAATGGCAAGGACCTACTCTTCGTAAGGCCCGATGCGGTGTTTAATGGCCAAAAACCAATCAGGTTTTTCTTCCTCTCCGCTTAATAGTTAAGCAATGGAGTTCACACGTATTTTTCATGATCACTTATACGATCTCTTTTGATGATAGTGGGGGAATACCACATTGCTTTCCTCAGTTTGGACCTGGGAAAATACAGCAGGTATAATCATGAACTATATCTTAACAGCAGCTTAGATTTACTGTTTCATTTTGCACTGTTTTGTTATGTTGGGAGTATTTTCAAGTTCTATATATGAAGTCATGTCAATAGAAACATTCGTAGTAGTATATTTAAGAAGCTGAGGTGTTAATGGGATAATTAAGATTTTAGAACTGTAATCCAATCTGATATAGTTGTGACTTGTGAGTAACTTGGGCTCTCAGTAACATTAGCCAATTGTCTTATTGGTGTTGTTAAACATCCTCGCTTGTCTGGAACTAGCTCTATGAAATGTTGAATTGAGTGATTGAAAAGGAATAAACTTATAGAGTCAGGAGGTAGTTTGAAGTTGGCCAACGAAAGTAGAGTTCATGTATCTTCTTGCACTATCAGCAATTAGTAGATCAGCAATTAGTAGAAGGTGTATCTATCAATGTTAAGAGTGTTGTGTATTGACTGCATTCATACTGATTTTGATACTGTGGGTCTTTGATTCTGCAGCATGGTTTTGCAAGGAACGTAAATTGGTCGATTATTGAATCTGAAAGTGTGGAAGGGAAACCTGCCGTGACGTTTGAATTAAAGGATTCCCCATACAGTCGTGCAATGTGGGATTTCAGCTTTCATGCTTTGTACAAGGTTAGTTTGGAAAAATACAACAGAATGAGATCATACCAACATTTTCTTGTGAAGTATCCATGTGCTAGCTTCCTCTTTTACCCAAAGAAAGAACAGTTATATGTACATAGAAAGAACATGATCTTTTTTTCTCGTCTTTGTTATTTAATTTCATACTTTTATTCAAGTGATTCTTATGGCAGTTCTAGTTTCCAAGTAAAAATTATAACTTCAGTGATGTGGCTACGAATATACTCTCTCCTGTTCTTCTAATCTATTTTGTCTCTCTTTTACCTTTGTTTCAGGTCATTCTGGATTCAACAAATCTTTCGACGGAACTAACTGTCAAAAATACAGATGATAAACCCTTTTCATTTAGCACTGCTTTGCATACATACTTTCGGGTAAGTATTTGAGTTGATTTTGGACATTGGTGCTACATATGATATGGTTCAAGGTTGTATCTCCTTCAATTTTCTTGATAGAAGCCTGAAGATAACATGTCAGCAATCTGGACACTTTTCTCAGTCCTGGGAAATGAGCAACATAGCAATGACAAAAACTTTAGTAAGAGATATTAAAGATATAATCTTTTGTAAGGGATATTGATGGCAACTGTTCCTGAGAGAGCAGCTTGTGAATCATTGTTATCATGTGCTTGCTAAGTGATCAATGTAAATGAATGTTTGAATTTATCGCCTCTTTTTTTTTTATTGCTTGTTTAAAATTATATACAAGTTCATCTGAACGACTTTTGGTTACTTTGACAGGCTTCTGTTACTGGTGCAGCCGTCTCAGGTTTGAAAGGTCGCAAAACCTTGAACAAGGATCCGGATCCTAATAATCCTCTAGAAGGTGTTGAGGAAAGGTGATGTATCTTATATTTATGATTGATTATCCTGTTGTTCATGGGAGGGGGGTTGCATGGACAAATGAGGCTGGCTATTAAAGATGAAAATAGTTTTTTTAACATTTTCAGCTTAATAAAAATTTGCTCGCATAATTCCTGCAAACAGTCTCTTTGTGTTGCTAACACAAGGGTAAGACTCCATACATCCGACCCCCTCTTATCCCGCAATTTGCGGGAGCCATGGAGGCATTGGGATAATGTTGTAATTCCTGCAAATGATTTACGTGAAACATAAACTTTTTTGATTGCTATCCTTTCATATATTTGTCCAAGCCAGATTTAAGAAGCATATTCTTTCTGTACTCCTTAGCTTCCGAAAACTGACTAAACTTCAATATTAGATCCAAACATAATTGATTGCTGTCAAAGTTTGGCCTAAACATTAGTAGATTCTAAGCCTTACTTTTCCCTGGTGGTTGCTGGGCAATCACGTCAATATCTCGTGTAATTGAAAGAAGATTCTGACAGCCATTATTACATTTCAGGGATGTAGTAACTTTCCCTGGATTTGTGGACTGTGTATATCTTGACGCACCAAATGAGTTAATCCTTGACAATGGCTTGGGCGACAAGATATCAATCAAGAATACCAAGTACGGACTCTTGATTCTTATTTATGTATTGTTACTTGTGACTTGATATTTGACTTCCTCTGAGTTTCTTTGGTCTGCACTTTTCATATATACAGTTGGTCAGATGCTGTGTTGTGGAATCCACATCTGCAGATGGAAGCTTGTTACAAAGATTTTGTCTGTGTCGAGAATGCACAGGTAAATTTTTTGGTGCCTTGGCTCAGAGTTTACACTTCTGAATGACTAATTAAGGATTTAAGGATATACAAGTATTCATATAAGATTGGTAAGTGGTTTACATTGGGAAGTAGCAGTGGATTATTTTTGGGGAAGAGGTCACAACGGACGTTTTGATGCTAAAGAGCTTGAAGTTAGAACCTTGGTTATGAGTACCATTCAATGACTTTAACAACTGGGTAGTAGACACAATTCTTGAATGTAACATTACGAGGTATCCAGAATCAGCCTCTTCATGCTTTAAACAGGAGAGAAAGGTCAGAGACATCTGACTCTCTTACACCGGCATTGACAGGATTCAGGAGTCTTTAGTCATTAGGATAATGTTGTGGTGGAGGGCGGCTACTTATTCATGATTTCTGCACTTCAATTTTTAGCTGATAAGATTGCTCATCAAACGACGTCTGTGTAGTAACCCTCTTATGTCAATGGGAGTATCTTACATGAGATTGAGGCATAATCATTTAAGCGCCTAAATCTTGTGTCTATCGATTCTGATGCACTACTCCTTGTTCTGTCGTGCAGATTAAAGATGTCCAGTTAGAACCCAACCAATCTTGGACCGCAACACAGCAGCTCAGCGTTGCCTAAGATGGTTGAAGAAACTGCTTATAAGTGTAATTCATCTGGCCTTTCACTTGATCAACTCTAGGCTTCCATTGAGAGCACCTTGCTCTTCTGTAGCCGAAGATGAACCGAGAGTAGACTATCTGTCACCTTTGTATGATGCTGGAGTTTCTTCAAGAAATAAATCCTTGTATCTAATTTTTTGACTCATACTCAAACCATAAAATGTAGTCATCCTATTTTGATATCAGATAAAAACTGGATGAGTTTTCATAATAAAAATGGTTCGACACCTGAACACATTTACACTCTTGATGATCGCGTTTAAATGCAAAAAATGCCAACTAATAGCTGGTTAAGTTATCGAGGGGTGATATATGACTTGGTTTTATAAAACCTGTCAATATTAAAACTGCGTTGATGGGTGCTCTTCACACAATAAAAAAAAGTGCTTTGTGTGCAAGAAACCTTGGTCTTGAATACATTCGAATTCGGAGTCCGTCAGCACAAGCAGGAAAAAAACATGAAGAAAAGCATCAAGGATTGACATTTGACAGGCAGGAACACTATCTCAGAGCACAATTGAAGCCAAAATGACAGTTTCATTATTATTTTCAGTAAAACGGAAAAAAAATCGCAACTTTGAGTTTCTGCACACAAACTTACAACCCACAAACCAAAAATCTTGACAGATTTGGTGAGCAGCCAAATGTAGAAACTACCTAAACGAGCTCACAGAAGTTCAGCATTAGAAAGCTACTAATATAGAACCCTACTGGCTTTAAATTCCGAAACGCTTCATCTTGATGCAAGCATAGAGATGAAACAGACCAGCAAAATGATGAACCCAACAGCCCAAACCAAGTAAACCCACATCCTATTCTTCTTCTTCATTTGCTTAGCATAGTGAAGACTATTAGTCCCGCCACTGATGAACTCCTTAGCATTCATCACATTCTGTTCAATATCGTCGATTTGCTCCCCTTGCTTCTCAATCAAAACCGCCATGTCGAGAAACACTTGCTGCAATTTACTCAGACTTCTCTGAATATCCCTAACAACCTCATACCTCTCTTTTTCCTCCAAATCAGTATCTCCTCCCATCATTATCCTCCCCTCAAAAGCCTCGATCTTTACACTTCCCGACATCAGTTTCTCGACAACCTCGTCGCTGGGGACCTCTCCTGTCGCATTGAAGTACTTTCGCCTCAAGTCAGCCCTGTGATCATTCATAATTCTGTCCCTTAACCCTGTAAACTCACTGATCATATCCTTAAACTTGATCCTTAACCCATTAGTGACTCCCACCCTAGTCCGGTCCACAATAGACCCTTCTCGAAAAGAAACCGACTTCTTTCGATTGCTTGCATTCTCCCGGTCTAGGGTTTCAAGCTTATACTTCAAAGACTTGACCTTTCCGAGGATGGAAACCGTGTCGGTATCCATACGATCCCTTAACCCTCTAAGAAGTTTGGCACTGTGAATGGTCTTAGATTCTTGATTAAGCGATTCAAGATCATTAAGAAGGGTACTGATTTCTTCCATTTTCGACTTAATCGAGTCGATTTCTTGGAAGAATAATGAGAGATTACGTTGGTCTGCTGGGTTCATTTGCTCTCCTGTTTCAGCCTCCGAAGATATCTCTGCTTCGATATCTATATTGACTTGTTTCTTCAAATCCACATAATTTAAGAACGATTTCGTCATCAAATCATTCATTCTCGACGTCGATACACAAAACCCACCTGCATATTAACATTAATTCGTCATAAAACAACACAATTTCATACAAGTATTACATAAATTCAAGAAACAGGGCATAACCTTCTGATAATTCCAAAAAATAGAGATAAATTCCAAAAAAGTTTCTTGGGTTCGTCAAATTATTGTTCAAATAATCTACAAGACAAAAAGACAAAAAATCTAAGAATGTGTAAACTCGATTCCTCAATCAATATATCAAGAGTATCCAAATTTTCGACTCGTGGACATTATTATAGTACATTATGTAATGCTAAATTGACAGTATACTGAAATATATAAGAAATTGATGAAGAACCCAGATGAATTAAAGAATAATTAAACATGATTACGATAAAATAATGCTGTAAAACTGTAAAAGTCGGAGTTTAATCACCTATTTCTTGAGAAGAACGCTCGGTGTGTTGGCACTTTTGGTAATTTGTTTACTTCTCTCTCTAGAAAGATGAATGGGATTTTTTTTTTTGTTGAATGATTTGATGAAGAAATGCTGAAGAAAAGAGAGTTGAAGGATGATGATTATGAAGGTTTTATAGAGAGGTTTTATTCGAAATTTGAATATAGTAATTAAAAAAGTTAACCGTTATATTAAACCGCCTTAAACGGTGCCCTTATAACTGAATTAATTCGATGGTTAGATAGAATATGGTTTAAGTTTTGCTTGTTTCGTCTAAAATGAGAGTTAAAATTTGATATCTCAAATAGTATGATGGTTAAAATTATGAGATGTTTATTTATATAAAGTAATTATGAAATTATGCGGTGCAAAAAAAATTAACTATGAGTAGACCGCAAATGGCTCATTTGGGTCGGGTTATTTTGGATTAAGTCATTTTCGGGTCAAATAATTTATTGGATCGGGCAACTCCGAATCGGGTTATTTCCATTCGCTCTTTTTATGCGAGTTTGCATTTGAGCTCGACTCAGGTATGTCTTGCATCTATTTTGGCTCAGAGGATATATGTCAACGTAAGAATTGTAATGCGGAAGTGAATGAGAACTAGTGTGCAGTACAGTAAAGAACGTGGGTTCGATCCCACAACTGATGTGGTACAGTTATGAACAAATGAACCATCAAATTTGTACAACGATTCAAACACCATGAGTGAGGCTCTATGACAAGCTTAATACTTCCCAAAAAAAACCTTGCCTCAAGCCCTCAACCATTAGGTTAGCCATGCAGTCAAAGAAAAAGTTGTGTGAAAAACATTTACAAATGTATTTGTCGTGCCGTATATTCAAAAATGTCACTGATATCACAATGTATTTGGGAGTATCTCTGTGAGATAAGTCTCCCGGTTAAGGTAGAAAAATACACTTTGGGAGCACTACTAAAAACAGTGCCAGTATAGAGATCTATTGCAGCTTCGACTCTTGTGAAACATGTGTACAAGTTTCATGTGTCCTGCTGATTTACAGACTTCTCAGCCTCGAGTTTCCTTAGTGAAGTCGAACTCAGCTTATCGCCACTCGTTTCTTCTGAAACTAAATCTACAACTTCAATCTGCAAATAGCAGATGCATAAGCAAAATTTTAACAGTTGCAGAAACAGGAAGGCAATTGATTAGCAAGCACAGAACAATACCTTTAATTCAGACAATCCTTTTTCAGATCTCCTTCGGTTGACTGATAGTCCGCCAGGGAATGTCTCCTTGCTGTCAAAGAACCAAGTATAAATAGTGTCATTTTGCCATGTGCTTTTGTGACATTCTAAGGCTACGTGAACAAAGAAACATGACCTGTTCTTCCAAGTGAAAGTACGCACACATCAAAGTAGGCTCAAATCAGGAAATTTTCTAACGAATGGAAGCTGAAAGGTCAACTTTTGTAGTTTTGTTTACAGCATTAGCGGTTTATTTTCACCCAAAGTGGATTCGTGGTGAATCGATTAGAATGTTCAAGAGAGCATCTGTAGTAAATCCAAACGAACTACCCACAATGGGAGTGATAGTTCCCCCACCATCCCTCCCTTTATCTTCCTTTCACCGCCATAAATTATGTTCTGAGCTCCATTATATTCCGTAACAATTAACTCTAATACAAACAAGCCTTATCACCAACATTCTCAATTAAATACAACTTGAAATTTAAATGCTGGATAGCAAACTCTACTGGCAGATTCAGTGGAAAAATGATAATCTGAATTTAGTAAGTATAACTAACTATACACACTTCTAAACAAGTTTCAAAATTACCTGACTATGATGGCCTCCAAATTCTCATCAATGATTGAAGGACCATAGGGATCTGTGATAGGTTCTACTTCCACAATGAGCCCTGGTTTAATAGACTGCAGAAACATTACATAGAAGAATAACCTATCAGAGAATCGAAGCCTTAATTAAACACAAGTAAGAATATGAAACGGTTAAACCTCCATACAAGTAATAGATAAGAACTAAGCACTAGAACTTCATTGTTATGGAATGAAGGAGATGACACCAAGGACCCACCGCCCCATTACCATAACCAGAAACATAATTCAGAGTTTTTTTTCCCTTCTGAAGTTGCAATTGTTGTCAGCTAAGAAGTAATCTTAAAAAAGAAAAGCACCTTAATATATTGTTCCACATTCTGCATCCTTTTCTCGATAGGCTCTATCAAATCTGCATACTGAAAAGTGGTTCAGAGAAGAATTAGAAAAGCGTAAAAATACTAATGGACTTGCGAAGAAACCATTAAAAAGGTAAATAATGACACAACTTTGATAACATCATGCCCAACTCCCTTTTATAATTTTTGGTAAATTTCATCTATCATGTTTAATCAGCAAAATTCAAAAGGAGTTCAAGTCTCATGGACATTTAAAAGGAAAATATTTAAAAAAGGGATTGCAAATTCAGCTCCAATGCCTCCAAGGGACCATTTGTTTGTTAGAACACCTAAAGTGAAAAAACGAGGAAACGTAAACAACTAAATAAAAAGGAAACATTAGCAAAAATGAAGATTTCCGTTCAAATCGCCAATTCTGCAGTAGTAAGCCTCAAATATCCCGAGAACGAACAGTCTAGGTAATTTATTTCTTTGGGTGGAAGGGGGATTAGATATGAGCCAGTTCACCTGTTTCTTAGCTAGCATAGGGCCATCACAAACTCCGACCACGACACGATCTCTAGCAAGATCAGCAGCAGCCTGCTTGAAGAAGTGTTCCATAAGAGAAGTTAAATAGATACAGGAACGGAATTGTTTTTCATCAGGCAACTAAATTTTATCACAATTTTCATTTCAATCAATTAATAAAACCACAAAAATAATACTCCATACATTAGAAAGGACTTTCTGTACCGAGTGAATAACTTCACAGATTTCAATTCCAATACACATCAAATAAACACTGTACACAGAAATATAATTTCCTCAGAAAAATTATATCTGATTAAGGCGAATAAAAGAGTTAGCAATTATAGTACCGAGTCAAGCAAAATCATTGTAGGGGTCTGTAATCTGTATTTAAGAAACTAAAACTGCCTAAAAATCTCAAAAAGCCGTCTTGCCCAACCAATTCCTTGAGAATCACGGACATCTTATATTCTTACTCCACTATTCCCAAGTTTTAACTCAAAGTCTCAAACACATTCAATAGAAGGGTATATAAGAAAAATGATTGTATTGACTTTGCCCAAATTCACCCAACCTCATGCCAGCTTCCGACTCAAAAACATACAAACATGCTCTGTATGTTGCAGCATGTTGTTTGCTGTATCAATTCATTCATTTGGAAAACACCAACCTCACATTTCGCCATGAAAGAGCATCATTTTTTCAAGTTTTTCTCTACATTTTTATTTAACATGGTAAACAAAGTTGGCATCTTTCTCATCAAAGATAGATAATTTTAAGTTTGACACATGTTTGCACTGCAGTAAATTCAAAATATTTGTTGGGTTTGCAGCCGATTTCTGCAGGCGCCCGAAACAGGTCAGAAGGAGGTAGATAAGATAAGACATGCAGTAAAAACTGGAACCCAATTTCAAGAAGGATGGAAGTCCTTTTTGGAACCTTCTTACTGTCACTCCTATTTAGGACGATCAGGGCTGTACCATCAAATTTACTGGGCACGTTTTTTTACTCTCCTCTTTTTATATAATGGGTTGGTTTTATTTTTCATTATTGATGCTCAGATTTCTAGCATTACTGGTTTAATTCGAAGATATATCACATTATCTATCACCATTGAGCTATAGGAAAAACCAACAAACGACGTCCTTAAAAAACATGGGCATCCTAGTCCACCAAACAATTTGCGACCGCAAACGAATTTGTTGACATTCATGAAAATCACCATGCAATACCTCACCTTGATCAACAGGTTAGACATCGAAATTAACTGACCTCAAAATAACATGAAATTTCTATTGTTGCTAAAACTACCCAACACAATTTCCCAATTATTGTCCCAAAAACTCAATCTTTTGACTCATCTATCTCAAACCAATAACTTCTCACAGATAATAGCTAAACCCAATTACCAAAATTAGCTGCTTAAACGATCAAACACCTATGCTCATAAACCCACAAACTACAATTAACCAAGATTTCAAATTCTCAAACCAAAAAGTAAATTAGCTCAATTTGTATAATCAATTCCTCAAATGCGGGCGCTAGAACGTCAAATCCTGGTTTCGTCACTGTTTATAATCAATTAAAACTAAGAATATAAGAACAGAAAAGAAAAGGGGAGAAGGAAAACCTTGAGAAAAAGGCGGTGGCCGGCATGTAAACGGTCGAAAGTGCCACCAAGGACGACGGCGGTGTAAGAATCGGGAGGAGAGAAAGTGCAGTTTGGTAGAGATTGAGAAATAGAGGAAGAAGAAGATGAAGAATCTAGTTGTAATTGAGGGTCCATATTAGTTTTGCTAATTGGGGCTAAATTCAGAGTCTAGTTGTAATTGTACTACTACTCGCTACTTTGTTGATATTGACTGGTCGGGGTTTGGTGGGTAGTGGGAACTAAATTTGATATCCACTTCTAATTGTTTAACGGAAAATTAAAACCAAACACTTATTTAAGACAACTATCCATTCCGTCCTAAGTTTATGAATTAGGACGGGTTAAATATTATACCAAAATATTTTATTTTTTTCTATGCATTTTTATACCCGTCTTAGCCTTAGGACAGATAATGTTTTAAGGAAGACTTACTCGAAAACCAATGTATAGGCAACTCACGAATGAAGAATGTTTCCAAATTCCAAGTGGAGTGACCAATTATTTACCTGATTCAAAATTAGAATACAGATAGGTAATGGGTAATACATTTGGGTTAATGTTGAGTTACTACCGTATGAGCCTGATACAAATTTCTTATTTACATAAATGGGTTATAATCGAGTCGATTGAAGTGGTAATTTACCTAACCTTTTTCTAAAACATATTGTGTAAATATAATCCATCGTTTTAGGTTAATGAGTTATACAAGTTAGTTAAATTAATGAGTTAAATGGATTATATGGTTTAAAAGGGTCAATTTTTAACTCTATTTAGTGATAAATGTATTAAATAAGTTGTGTTGGGTTATAGAAAAATAAATTGGTCAAGTTAGTTTGAGACGGTCAACGACATGCTCAGGTAATTGCGCCCGGTTTGAATTGAGAAGATAATGAACAATTTAACTTACACGGATACCATCCAATCCCCCTTACTACTAAGAGAATAAAAATTCTTTTAGTTTTCCCTCCAAAAGGCATCTAGCTAAATAAG
>VHZZ01000909.1:86789-109146 GCA_009801015.1 Silene noctiflora
AACAACAAACACCATAAAAATTACAAAGTTGTTGAAATCACAAACTCAATTAATTAACCCTTGAACAAACTTTCCTGATTTGACCAGCTGTACCAGTAAGAACCTCAATTCTACCCATATTAACCATGGAAACAGCAAAATCTTGGAAAAAACTATCAGCATTACCACTCTTGTGATCATTAACATAAGCTTTTGTTTCTGAATCATCAAGTAAAGCAGCATCAGACTGGAACAAACCCCTTTTCTTACTCACTTGCAAGTAATATTTTTGGTCGAAAACTATTGAGCTTCCTGGATCCATTTGCACCAAATTGTCTGTACCGTTTATTGTACACTTTTTCCTCAGTGCATTTACGTAGTTTGAATCCATGGTTGGGTCGAAGTCGCTGTTTCCTTTGCCAGTGAAGTTGTATAACCGGTTTTTGAAGGCTGCACAGTGAGCTGTTCCTAGTGTGTGAGCACCTGCAGCACAAGTTGATGGTTTTGTTAACCTAAAGGTGATCAAATGTAGGCCTGGTCAAAGACGATTTTATTAATCGTCTTATGTAATACTTGGTACCTGATAAGACAGCGAGATCCTTGACACTAAGTCCTTTAGACTTGAAGCTTGTCTTCAAAGTACCAATGCCGGCAAAAGGTGATGGCAAATTGGGTATGGCGTCACTCAATAATGAAATGTTACCATCTCGTCTTCCGGTTTCCACATTCCATGTCGATCCTCCAGTCTACAGAAATTAGACATCTTACGTTAATCATATAGACATCACATACTGATAATACTTATAAATAAGGCGAATCATATTATTGAATTATGAGTATATGCATTGACAATTAAATTAGTTAGTTATTCATGAATATTACCTTAACGACGACGTCCCTTGCTACCAAAGCAACTATATCAGCACATGAAACAATTCCGGGACATTTTTTCTCCAATGCGGTCTTTACTTTGTCTATTATATCAAATCCTCTTAGAGATTTATTAGGAACTGCATCTTTCTCTGCTTGTTGCGTAGGAGAATTCAAGAGGACCGAAGCATCGCAACCCTATGAACAATAAAAACAATTCGGCTAGTCGTGATTATTGCATATACATAGAAATAATACATACTCTGTACTAAATTACATCTATGTACGTCCAACAACTAAATGAAACTTATCATTTGTTCTTACAAGTAAAGTTAACTATTGTTTCATGAACGTGGGTTATATATTCGTGCTTACTACGTATAACATCAAATCATTTAGGTGCCAGTATCATTTGTCGTTATTGTTATTGTTATTGTTATCTCGAGTGTTAGTAACAATTCAATTATATGATTTAAAAAAGGAACACAAAGCTTATATATATATAATCAGAGAATAAACTAAAAAGTAAAGTTACTAACCCTGACAAAACAATCATGGAAGAACAACCTAAGCAACGGACCAGAAAGCTTAGGCGCAACAGCAAGCGCGTCAGTGACAATTTTAGTTGTAATCTCTTCAGCTTGAGGGCATGAAGAGTCATAAAACCCAATCTTTAGACAATTAGCCTGAGCATTAGCATAGCCAAAGCTAAAAACAACAAGAAGCAACAACATTTGTAAGACATAAGTAGTCATTTCTCACAATATAAGCTAGATATACTACTAGAAGATGTGTAAGAGAATTTGTTTTACAATAAGTTTATGAGTTATGGCATAAAATACGAAGTTGTTCTTATATAGTTGCTTAAGTTTTGAGGTTTGAAGATGCAGTTAAATATAGCCAACGATGTCGTTTGCATGCGGCCAAAATAGCGCGGTTTAAAATTGCATGTTTGTAGCTGTTTTTTTGGTTTGTACGTACGTATGCAATTATTGGATTAAATTAAAAAGTACATTGGTGTTAGTTATAGAGTTAACTTATACAGTATGACTTTGGAAGCCAACGAAAGAGTTTGGCCAGGTAAGGTCCAAGTTTCTGAACATCAAATTGATAATGTTGGCTTATACCCCTAGATGCATTGACGTGTTTACCAGCTTCTACTCGAAATGAAAATTTCCGGGTAATACTCCCTAAGTTCCGATCAATTTTGTTTTGACTTTGATTAAAATATATTTATAAATAATAAAAGAACAGTAAACAAATGAATGGAACCGAGAAAAAGTAGTATTGCTTAATTATGTTTTCAATAGTAAAAAGTCGTTAACAATTTCATTATAGGTTTTGACGTTCTTGGTTAAAAATGTCAAATTTAAAAAACTTAAAATTTGGATTGTTGAATGGTCAAAATTAATTGCATATGAGCTAGTGGTTTAAACGGGGGTATTGTTGAGAATATGTCTCAGGTTCGAATCTCTCCTCTCCTTTATTGTAATGTAAGGTTGGAATCTTGGACATAGATATATAAGACATACTCCCCCGTTCCGGACACACGGCCATTTGTGTACCTATTCAATTTTAGATTGTCTTAGTCAATTATTTATATTTTTTATTTTGGAAATGTTTTTGTTGAACAATTTAATTAATCCCACCCTCGATTTAGTCCATTTATTATTAAATAAGTGGTCATCTCCTATTTTCTTATCTTTGTATCAAAATTAAAGATAAACAAATGACAGAGAGTTGGGGACGGAAGGAGTAGATAAAATCAAAGGAGATGATGATATAATTATGCAAAGGAAATTTTGGATTTGTCACATTGTAGTAGTTACATACTTACATGTGAGGCAGGGTGGAAGTAGAAGATGATGATATAATTGGGGAATCCTGTGCGTTAGTTAGCTCTACCACTTGTCTAAACTATACTTAAAAATTATCATACCAAGGTGACTATGAATCTCGTATTCTCGTGTACAGCTATTGATTCACTACCATCCCAACATTATACCATCCACAAAAAAAATTTGTTAGGGTTTTCGGTTTTTTATGTCATACTCTTATATTTTTTGAATTCTATGATGTAATCCTAAGTTTCTTACTTATTTTTTCATAATGACCTCTTTTAAATCTCTATTAACTTTATTACTATTAAATAACCATACTTTAACCTTTATTTTGACTCATTAATGTTATATCATCATCCTATAGAGAACATCACAAATCACTTTTAATAAGCACAAACAACTACTCATCCTAGTCTCTATGTTGGTTTCTCTTTCCTTTTCGGTGCTAGTTGAGTGCTGGTTCTCCTTTCCTTATTTGGTAAGTTTTGTGTGGTCCAAATTCATTTCCTTAATTTTAATGCTCAAAGGAAAGAGAACCAATATTCAGACTATGAGGGAGTATTAAAAACCTCTGTTATGGAGCATGAAATGATATTGAAGATTTGATAAATTGAGTTAAATTCGTATACTATTTGGTGGGTTAATGGGCAATTCGGCGAACTAATAAGTAAATGAGTAGTTACTGAGTAATTGAAAGGTAAATAAACGGTTTAATAGATCAATTAAGAAACTAAATTAGCGAGTAGGGTCATGATATAGACTAAGATATAGAATTTAGAGGCACCCCATATAATTTAAAAAATGTAGGAATACAACATAGAAAATCGAAAAACGCATGATACACGGTAGTATATCCCAAAAAATTGGATTATAGGACCATCTAATGTTTTTCTAACATTTTTTAAATACTAATGCAGGGTTGGTAATTCAATCTTCAAATCCAAAATCAGTAGCCCAAGTGCATAATCTATAGAGGGCCCAAATCAATGGCCCAGTGCATATTTTTAGACGCGTACTGACAAGCATTGGCTTTTTTTTTTTTTTTTTTTTTGTTAGCGCACTATATCTCGGGTAATACTTGTCATCCCAATTTCACGATAAGAGTAAGAGATCTCTTACAACTTGAGCCAACTTTTATTCTTAATTTTAAGTTTCCTTATAATAGTCACTAGTTCACTATAGGGCCGGTCAAACATAAGGGTTGACCCAGCCGGCCCGCCCCTTCGACCACTTTCGGCCTCGACCCGCATGTAGCTCGGCCCAACCCTCTCTCGGGTCGATTTCGAGTCCATAATATTAAACCCGGACCCGCTCCCGACCCGCCCTCGGTTCACTTATTTCCCGTCCGGCCCGGCCAGCATGAATCCCGGCCCAACCTATCCCCTATCCTGAGCCAGTTTCGAGTCCCCTACCATTTTTATTAGGCTAATGTCACTCAAGGTGAAAAAATAAATCCTCCTTATACTAAAAGAATAAGGATTATGAAATGTTTTTCCTCTCAAATCACTTCTTTAATTAAGGAAAGAAATAAGATTGATTTGTTTCCATTAAACCATTATCCTTTTATCATATTTTCTTTTCATCAAAGTATAATTTTGTTATTAAACTTTAAAATATAATTATTGATTGAAATAAAATAATTTGATATAAACTCATAAATTATATATTGCTAAGTTTTTCATTTGGAGCTATTATTAATGATTGGACACATAATTACCTATAAAAAATTAAACTATAAGCTCCTATGATTAGCTTATATGATACTCCATTAAGTTTTTCATTTGGAGTAATTTTTTTTTTTTTTTGAGAAAATTCATAAATAGACATCATTAATTAATTTCGAGTTAAAAAAGAAAAAAAAAATCATTAGAATACGCTTTTTTATTTTTTCCTCCAATTAAAATACTTTTACGTGAAATATGAAGATTAATAACGAGTCAATTTAAAATATAACTAAAACACACTAAAAATAACAAACTTATGCATTGGGCAGAATTTGGCGGTTCATGGATTATACATCTGAGGTAGTACCTCTTAATATCGATTTTCTGAGTTTTATATTAAAACTTTTGAGTTTTATTTTAAATGTCATGAGTTTGTAGTAGTAAGTTTTTGAGTACATTTATTTAAACCATTAAACTAAAAAAATAATATAATATTACTCAAAAACTATATTTGAAAATACTAATATGCTCAGAAACAATGTGTATATACTCAAAAATTAAATCATTTTTCTCAGAATTTGGACTAATAATAAGATACACATATAATTAAGTTGCATTTAAGTATTAAACAAAAGTAAAGTGACATTGCCTAAATTTTTTGTAGTCAAAATTCTTGTTTTTATTTTATTTTAACGAAAAATAAAATCTCTCAGAAAAATGGCATCAATCGTCTACAATTGGCCACGCCAGTAGCTTAAGAACTTGAGCACTCAGTCTCAAACACACACACTGTCTTCTTCTGCTATTCTCCACATAAAATAACGGCTTCACCTTCTTGATTACTTATTGAAACAACCTACTTAATTAACTTGTAATTATTCAATTTCTTTAGGAAACAATTCTAAGTAATGTCTTGTTCAATTTGCCTTACATCCTCTAATCCTGCATTCAAAACCCAACTTGTGCTTCTTAATTCCAAGGGGTTTATATCTCCTGCTAGATTTTGTCTTCCTGCAGGTAATTTCCCGTCTCTAATATTTCGGGTACGGGGTTCGGATGTACGCAGTCTTATAATTAATTTGTGTACCACTAATTATAATGGGTTTGGTTAGTCAAGTTGGTTTGCACATAAAATATATGAAAGGTGAGATCTTTATTTATTTTTATGTTGAAATGATTAATTTTTTTTTTTTGTGGGTGAAAATTGAAGGGAGAAAAGGTGAAATTGGTAGAAGAGGAATTGCATTAGGAGGAATTGTTGCTGCTGGAATTTCAGCTATGGAATCATCCATTGCTACTAAACCTGTTCCTGGTAACTGTTTTTCCTGTCATTTATGTTTGTTAAGATGAAGTGTGACTGTAGAGTGTAATAGGAGTAACATATTGTGTATAATCGATGCTCGGTTCGTGTTTTCTCGTTTCCTGTTGTGCGAAGACCATCTCAACCGCAACCTTAAGGGGATGGTTGAGGTCCAATCAACGGTTCTTATACCTTAACACGCCCCCTCATTCGAATGCCCTTCGGACTTGAATAGTGGATAATGCATAAGCCCTCCCATACCATGCTCTGAGTTCTGAAATTCCACTTGTGAAAATTTGGAGGCCCCCAAGATTCGAACTTGGGACCAGGCTCTGATACCATGTATGGTAGAGAGGAGGGAGAAGGAAAACTGTGACCGTGACGGTGGGACTGTGAGGGTGGATAGGGTGAGCGGAAGCGAGAGATATTTTATAGGTTTTTCATTGTTTTACCTCAGATCGACAGTTTCAAATGATAATTGATGTTTGCCAAACCCAAATCATTTTTAGACTATGGCTTTGTTGTCTAAATGCACGTTGAGTAGTGGACTAGTGGAATGTAGGCAAATTTAATTTGGAGAGTCAGCTCTTCAGCTGAATTCGGCTTTACTGAACTGAAAACTCTTGGTTTAGTTTTAGTCTGAGTGATTGAGCAGCTTAGTAGAGTATATTGTTGATGGTCAGCAGTACGAATGTGATATACTTGTGAGTGATGAAGTTTCACTAACTATCAGGCTTGGAAAGACTGCCATTCAAATCGGAAGGATACAATTTTTGGACATGGAGAGATCGCAAAATACATTACGTGGAGCAAGGAGAGGGGCCTCCAATCGTGCTTATCCATGGCTTTGGTGCTTCTGCATTCCATTGGAGGTATCCTTTACGTTTCTGATAATGAGTATATAAATAGCTAGGGTGCATTTTCGGTTTTCCAGCTAAAAATTTACTCACAAGTCATGATCATAAACATCTACTAATACGGAACCTAATCTACTCCCCTTTGTTCGAGCTATTTCCGACACAATCCTAAATCTCCCTGACAAATTTTGAAGAATGTTGTGGCCTGAATGTATGCAGTAGTATTCTAGTACGTTTGAACAAAGCCTTCTCAGTTCTGATTCTTTGTTTGTATATGCAACAGCAGTAGGGCTTAAAGTCTTTTCTTTTCTAAGTGTAGGTATAACATACCCGAGTTAGCTAAAAGTTACAAGGTCTATGCAATAGACTTGCTGGGTTTCGGATGGAGTGAGAAGGCGATCATTGATTACGATGCTATTGTTTGGAGGGACCAAGTGGTGGATTTTCTCAATGAAATAGTTAAAGAACCTGCCGTTGTAGTGGGGAACAGGTAAGCCACTATTCTATGTAGATATATGTCATTTGTGCATTTATCACTAATTGTTACGGTGGGTTGAGTTTCATGCATTGTGCGGCATACTTTGGTGATAAACTCACTATTTCTCTCTGCTGTTCGTATGGAGGCCGAGGTTAAACTTGCGTAAATACGGGTGATAATTAATGCAAATGTTTTTTAACAGATTATCTTCTGTAAGTATTAATTTGACTTTTCACTTCCGGATTCATGCCCGTGTTACTGGCTAGACATGACACTCTAGGATATGAGTATGGAATCCAGCATCGACCCTCACCAAACGAACATTGCTCATAGCAGACAAAATGGAGTCTCGCTTGACAAAAGTAGAGGATGTGAGGGTGTGTAATTCATTTTGTAGAAGTTTTATTGATTTTAAGATTTATGTCCTAAAAAACTCTCTTAGTCACTTTCAAGTGCTTCGAGTATTTTGAATTTAGAGTTATATATCATTTTTAATGATGTGTCCTATATCTCACTTCGGGTTGGTTCATCTGTCTCAAGACTCTCAACCAACAACTGATTCTTGACAAGTTGGACAGTTGGATATGTACCCATGTTAGTCACAGGTACTCGAGTAGAATGTTATGACTTATGTTTCTCATGTCGGATATTTAACAAAGTGATGTGTTAAAGTGTTTTCATTGTATACTAGAGGAATTTCTGTACTCTAAATAATAACTCTAATAGTCTAATGCATGCTCCTTCTGCAGTCTTGGAGGCTTTACTGCACTGGCAGTAGCAGCAAGCTTACCTGAAAAAGTAGTCGGACTGGTGTTATTAAACTCCGCTGGACAGTTTGGAGATCCAAATGCCAAGTCTGATGAATCTCAAGCTAACTTTTTGCAGCAGCTCATAGTAAAGCCTCTTAAGGAAGCTTTCCAGCGTGTGGTTCTCGGGTTTTTATTCTGGCAGTCAAAACAACCAGCTCGAGTTGAGTCGGTTCTTAAAAGCGTGAGTTTCTAGCACCCTGAATTCCAAGTCAATTTGTCTTTTGATCCTTAAGAAACCAATACATTGAAAAGAAAGGACATCGCTCTCACATAATCACACATTTCTGCTTACACACTAAATGCAAATTATTAGACTACCGTACCTTGAAAAAAATCTACTCCGTATTAGACCACCTTTATCTTTAGACTTAACATGAGTACCACCAATAAAATATAGGAGTATTATCTTGTTTGCCAATTCAGACTCTCAATTTTTCTATTTATCCCTCATACATACCACTCATCAAACTCTCTGAAGTAGTATGTGGGGGAAATTTGGGATCCACTTTTTTCACCCACAGTTAATGCTCAAAAGTCTGAAGCAGAGTCTTGGAAACGCAGGACCCTAAGAACTCAGAAATCAGAATCACGAAAAGCGTCTAAGTTTATCTTTGGTACTGACCAATTCTCATCTTGGTCTGAGCATAAAGCGCTGTATCTCGAACAGCAATAAAACCAGCATTAGTCTTGAGGATACTTTCATCATATCAGGATAACAGATAGTCATCATATTTGTTCATTTTTCTGTACTAAAGAAGTTGACACGAGCTTACGTTCTCCCTCAGGTGTATATAAACAACGCCAATGTGGATGAATATCTGGTGGACTCCATAACTCAACCAGCATCAGACCCCAATGCTGGAGAGGTCTATTACAGGTATTCCCTCTATGCATTCGTAACTGTACTCAAGTGTGACATTCCTTCAATTTTGAGCATTCTCTCTGAGGTTTATTAGGCTAAATCAATTTTTGATTTTCTACCCGGCAGATTGATGTCGCGTTTTATGACAAACCAGAGCAAGTACACACTTAACAGCCTTTTAAGCAAGATGTCATGTCCTTTACTACTACTCTGGGGTGACCTCGACCCATGGGTCGGACCAACCAAGGCCGTTAAAATTAAGGAGTTTTACCCAAATACTACAGTTGTGAACCTTCAAGCTGGTCATTGCCCACACGATGAAGTCCCGGACCTTGTTAACACGGCTTTATTAGATTGGTTGTCCAATTTGAACCTTAAAGCTTCTTTGCCAAGTATTGTAAATGTGTAGTGAAGATTTTGTAATCAAGGTGTACAATTAGATTGTATATTATGGGCGCCAATTAGTAACCCTTATGATCCAACTACTTAAACTGTATATCTTGTTTTGATATTTCACATTGGAGGGGAATTATTCTCGTTTTTGACAATAGTGAGTCTCCAATAAGACCGTCTTAATGTGAGTCTACTACGATAATGTTGTAGACGAATAAATTAACCTCATATGGACCAAGATGAACTTGGTTTCCATAACCACAAGCCTTGAGGTTTCCTTTTGCAAACACAGGAGCACTTTGTTATGTTTACACTTATTGAACCACGGTTCAATCACATTCCAAAACGCTAAATAACCAAGTTATCAAATTCAAATTCCAACGAGAGCATTTGAGATCTGATATAATAACATTTTTTTTCTCGAAATCAAATTTGAATTGAGCTTAGAGTTAGACTTGATCCATCGGCCTGGAAATACAGATTTTCAGTTTTGAATTTTTATAATTAAATCAAATAGTACTCCTAACATTTTTTTTCCCGTCTCATTCATTTTTGAAGCGGTTTTCAATACATTGTAAACTTTGTAACTATATATCTCAATTACGGTACTCTTCTTCATATTGTTTACAGCCCTTAACATTTTATTTGACGGTACTTAACACTTCTTCTCTAATTTATAATGACAAACGAGAATTTACTTAACATCTTAATTGTTGGTGCTTAGTATTATGGTCATGATTCCTATGCAACTAGATGTTGGAGTGTAAACTTTGCTTAAAAGTAGGGGAGTAAATGAGATTAGGATATACTTGAGGGGTATAAGTGAGACTAAACTAGTAAATTGGAGGGTATAAGTGAGTTTTCTTGAAAAGTAAGGGTACGAGTGAGATTAACCCATACCAGAGGGGTACAACTGAGAATTTCCCAAAAAAAAAAAAAAAAATATATAGAAAAAGTAAAATTACAATTGCTGAAATGATGCACTATTAACTACCCCACTACCTATTTTCCAGCAATTATTTACTCTGTGTTTCCCAAACGCCTTTTTCTTCATTTGCTAAACTAAAATTAACTGAACACAAATTGCTCTCCAAAAATTACCCACAACCGTTTTTTTGTTTTTTTAAAGTAAAAAAAAACTTAGATGTGAATAACGTGGACACACAAAATTGCTCTAAATGTTTCTGTATTAATAAAGATAAGATAAGATACTAAATGCTACAATAATTTAACTTTAAATGAACTAAGAAATTAAAGAACAAAATATTTTAATTCCAAGAAATATATTTTAAATAATATTTTATGATAACAAATGTCTTAGTTATACCAATTCATGGACTATACAATCAGTTGTACCAGATGTACGGTGTAGAATTTGAGCTTTATAATAAAGTATCCGAGCTTTATGTTAAAGAATATGAGCTTTATGAGAAATTATTTGATCTCATCTATTTAGACATTAAAAATATGAACTTTGCATTAGCTCAGAAAAAATACATATAAGCTCGGATTCTTATACCTTGGTTGTACAATGTTTATATACAACTGGATGTATAATCCTATTTGTGTAGTTATACTAATACCAACAAGTAAACAACTTTTCTTTCCAATTTTAAAGCTATAATGCTCAATTTTTTTTTTCTTTTTTTTTATTTATCAAATGACTAAAATTCATCAGCAAATTTAAAAATAAAAATAATAAAATTCCACATATATGAAAAGAGGTCTTTAAACCATAGATAAACTTCCTGCACATTGCAAAATAAAAATACTAAAATTCCACATATATGAAAACAGGTTTTTAAACAACAACTAGGTTTATGACCCGTGAAATTCACGGGTTTATCTGTTTTAGTTTTGTTATTTTTATCGTATTATTTATATTTGTCTGAGCAAATTAGTTGATCTATTTAAAAAATACTAGTTTTACTCCCGTGCAAAAAATGCACGGGTCGGTTTTAACACTATGATATACCGAGCTTATATGCATATAATTAGACATAGTATTCATTTTATCAACAATTAAATAAAAAAAATATGAACTGAAATAAAATTGGAGAATTGCATTGACATTGAATTAAATTGAAATGTAATAATAAAGAATTTGATAAATTAACCAACACTTAAAGTAGAAAAGTTGTTGAAATTTTTAATTAATTGTTGCTAAGATCATAGGTAGGCCCTACATTTGAAAATTAATTTTTTATCGCTAAAATAAGGAGCCAATCTTTTATACTATATTGATTTTTATTTTTATCTTTTAGCTTGCATATCCATATTTGTTTCATGCAATTTATAAAATGTATAATATATTAAATTTATTTATTTATTTAAATCAATTGAGCTTTGTTAATTTGTTCCCATTGAATTTCTAATGTATGGAGTAGTATTAAATATTAATCTGGTTCAAATTGTTTTTTTTCACTAACATTTAATTTATTTATTTAATTCCAAATTAATGTTATTTACTAATGAATTTTTTATTTAGGAATTAAAGTCAACCAAATTTAACATTATTAAGAATCCTTACTCTTAATCATATTTATTGTATATAACTTTGATTGATTTTTAAACATTTAATCTTCATAGATTAAAAACAATTATATGTAATTTGTTGAAATTTTACTTATAAATTAAATTGGCTAATTATGTAATTTTTTAATATTTAATTCTTATCATAAAAAATTCAACCTATAATGACAAATACAAATTTATAAATAATTTAGAGCCAATATTTTCACCAATGATATTAAAAAAGAAAAAAATAGAACACAATTAAAGCAGTTCATGGACTATACAACCGGACGTACAATGCTATTATACATCCAAGGTTATTTTAGTATTTTTTGAATTACTTTTGCAAAAAAAAAAAAAAAAAATATTAACGTAATCCAATTTTCAATCCAATCCCCCTTATCTCTATGACTGTTTCCATATTTTTCTAACTCATCTCCATCTTCCCCCGTCATCCAGTTAGTGAATCATCTTCTCTCTTAAATTATTATAATTAATTGACTATGCAAAACAAATTATATGACGTGACTCGTAAGCATCATTTTGAAAGAATTTTTTTATCCAAAATTTCTAATGCATGAAAATAGTTGAAGCTCATACAGAATTATTTTTATATTAGCTTGTATTTCTTTTATATTAGCTCGTATTCCTTTTATATTAGCTCGTATTCTTATCTTAATAGCTCGTATTTTTATGTACTCATATTTTAAAGCTCGTGATCCTTCTAAGCTCATATTCTTTTTACATTGGCTCATATTCTTATATTAATAGCTCGTATTCTTATTTGCTCATATTTTTAATTTCGTGATCCTTTTAAGCTCTTATTCTTTTTATATTAGCTCATATTCTTTTGTGCTCGTATTCTTTTGTGCTCGTATTTTTTTAATAATAGCTCTTATGATTGATGTAGAAATTCACTTCAAAGTATTATTAAATGCATTTTTCCTACTTGATGATATAAATTGCACCTCGTTCCCCAAAATATTGTTAAATGCGTTTTCTCCCTTGATAATGATGTCAATTGCTTCCGTTTCACCATTTTAGAATCAAAATTAGGGAAGAGAGGTTTGTCGATTATGTTTAAGAGAAATTTAGAGAAGGGAAAGAGGAGAGTTTGTCGACTAAAGAGAAAACAAAATTAGGAAAAAATGAGATGTGTAGTTTTTTTATTTATTTTTATTGGGTTTTAGATGGTTTCATATACAATAAATGAGTATGTTATATAATGTTATTATATAACAGGGTGAAGGATCTTATTTGTGCAATTAATTGCCTAACAATGACAAGAGAAGGTAACAACACTAATCTAATCCAAGAAATACTTTAGTGGGCTGTGGACCCTACACTAAAAAAAAAAAAATGATCACCCTGGGAGTCGAATTGCGGGTAATTAGTTTACAAACCATTTTGCGATTAGGTAACATTATCGGTCAGGTTTTTCAAAGTCTTAAAACTTTGATCAACTTTTATTATTTTTTTATTGTTGAGATTCACCTAGACTTTATACATTATCTCTCAACTTAACTCAAACTCTACTTTTCCACTACACTTTTTGTATGAGATTTTTGATAAAAAAAGGAAAACAATCATATTTTAACACATGTTAGTCATTTATTGGTGGTCATTATTAAAAAGGTGGGATCAAGACTCTAGAAAAGTCTTTAAGTTGAGTCTTGGATTTTCATGACCCAACTTAAGAGTTTGTCAAGACTTGAGTAAATTATTGGTACTATTTTCATTAAGAAATACTATTTTGCAAATTTAATTATTTATTAGGGACTGTTTTAACCAATGAAACTTTATTTTGATATATATATATATATATATATATATATATATATATATATATATATATAATATTAATATGACTTATTACTTGTCGTTTCGGGTCATTTTGGGTCACTTCAAGTCATTTAAGATCGGTTTAATTATGAGTCAGCTCTTTTCGGGTCGGGTCAACATTGGGTCAGACAATGTTCAGGTCGGTTTTGGGCTGGGTCGAGTCAATTAGGGTTTCGGGTCGTATTTGAGTCAAGTAAGTTCGGTTCATTTTCAGGTATCAGGTCAGCCTTTTCAAGTCGGGTCATTCGGGTCTGACCCCTTTTGCCATGTTTACCCAAAACTACCAATAATTTTACCCTTAGCAAGCTATGGTTGTTAATTGTATCAACATTTGGGCCCAAAATTTTGAGAGCCCTGTTCGGTGTTCAACTGAACCAGTGGAACAAAGGCCGGTTCTGGATGAGGTAAGACAAATCTATTTGCCATGATGAGTCACAAATTATTATTATATAAATCCTTACAATTTTATATTATTCGGGTTATTACAGTTTTCTCCTGAAAACAAAACCCACCAAATTTGGGACGATATCAGATTTGGGATAATAGCATATCACATTTATTTGGGTTAGTATCATATTTGGGAATAATATCAGATCCTATATAACCACAACTCTTGCGCAAATTTTGACAATCCAACACTCTTTTCTTCTTTTTATATTGTAGTTATATTATGTTTCTAATTATGGTCCTCTTATAATTTGTGTTGCCTATATAAGCAATCCTCAAGTATTACTATACATAGATTACAACTAGAAAGTAAGCCGTTTTGAGAAATGATAATCCACAAACAACTCTTTTCCCTCCTTATCATCATACTAACATTCCAATTCCAATCAAATTCAATTCAATTCCCATGCACTCCACCCAATCAAAATTCCTACCTTTTCTGCAACAAATCCCTCCCAACATCCACAAGATCAAAATCCCTCCTTTCCCTCTTAACCCTCCATGAAAAAACCAAATTCCTCTGCAACAATTTCACAGGTATTCCAAGATTAGGTCTTCCACCATATCAATGGTGGTCTGAATCCCTCCATGGAATTGCAACCAATGGTCCAGGAATCAGCTTCAATGGCACCATTAAAGCAGCAACAATGTTCCCTCAAGTACTTAACCAAGCTGCTACCTTTAATAAAACACTCTGGTTTGACATTGCTTCTGCTACAAGTGTTGAAGGAAGGTCAATGTACAATGTTGGTCAATCTGGGTTGACTTTTTGGGCACCCAATGTTAATATTTTTAGGGATCCTAGATGGGGTAGAGGCCAGGAGACTCCTGGTGAAGATCCTGTTGTTGTTTCGGCTTTCGCTGTCGAATTTGTCAAGGGTTTTCAAAGGGAGAGTGATGCTGGGGGGTTGATGTTATCTGCTTGTTGTAAGCATTTGATTGCTTATGATTTGGAGAAGTGGGAGAGTTTCAGTAGATATTCCTTCAATGCTGTGGTAAGATTATGACCGTTTTTAGTCCGTCTGTCTCTGTCATTTGTTTACATTAAATTAAAATGAACCGACGAATAATTAAAAAAAAAGTAAACATATGACTGGGACGGGGACGGAGGGGCTGTCACAGTGAGTGACTATTGCATTACTAATTCGCCCCTCGAAATTTTTGATCTATGTTTAGTCCTCCCCCATTTCAATTCCAAGCTCCGTCACTGTTGGCATTGATACTGTTTAGGTTCATATAAACTGGATATATTGAGTGTTGACTTGGTGATGCGATTGATTTGGAAATGATGTTTGTTGTTAAATTTGAGTATGTATACTGTTGATTTGTAAAATGTTTAGTGTGTGAAGAACAATGCCAGCCAGTTATTGAAAGGATTTGTTGGTAGTCTGTACTGAATTCAGGTTCGATTATAATACATGACCCGTATGAGCATTGCTGTTGACTGTTGAGCCTGCATTTGGGTGAGCACTTGCAAGTGACAGCTACATAACACTCGACCGACTGCCTTTAGATTTGATGGGGGTGTGGGACTGAAGCTGTTTAGTAAGATGATGCCGAGATTAGTGGTATTCATAGTAGTTGGATAGTTGCTGTCAATCAAGTGAGGATGATGGAAAGAAACAACTGGGATCTATCTTGGTATGTACTTGACAAGCTCTATAGCCTAACTACAGTCGGTGAGATATGCACATCTAAGTCTTCGGGGGGAGTTGATAGAGTTGACAGCTAACACGTAGTAACAAAATAATTAGAGTAAACATTACTTGTGAGTAGTGAGCGAAGTTCCAGATTCTTGTAGCCAAGCTGATACGAGTACCCAAATTTTATTTATGGAGCGTTGAGATTGTAGTCAGCACACTTATTCTAGAATCTTGCCGACAAAAACTAGACAAGTACATTTCGAGCTTGAATAAGTATTGACGATTTTAGTGCTTATGATAAACATTGCCCTTGATTCTTGTAATGAGTCGCTGGGTGGAAAGCTGTTAGGCGTTAATGTCTAATCATGTCCCATTTTCACCAAGGTAATTGTGGTACATTATCCAACTTGATCTCGTCATGCTGTTAAGGATCTTCAATAAGATATAAATGTTTGAATTAGCTTTTCTGATTTAATTGTTGATCTTTTTAGATTGGAGTTAATTCCTGGTATATGTCAGGTTAATCAACAAGACATGGAGGACTCATATCAACCCCCATTCAAGAACTGCATTAAGCGAGGTAATGCAAGCTGCTTGATGTGCTCGTACAATAGTGTCAATGGAGTTCCTGCATGTGCAAAGGGTGATCTCTTGCAGAAAGCTCGAAATGAGTGGGGATTTGAGGGGTAAGAATGCAGAATCGCCATGCTTTATTGTTTGGAGGGTAATCTGTTTTTCCTGATGCTAAATACAACTATTATTCGGGTTCTAAATGGCTAGATACGTGGCCTCAGATTGTGATGCAGTGGCAACAATCTATGAATATCAGCATTATGCAAATACCGAAGAGGATGCAGTTGCTGATGCTCTTAAAGCAGGTTCACATTTGCCTTTTGTTGTTTCTTCCTTTCAATTGTACTCAGAGGTGGATCCTGGTAAACAATTGATGGGTGTGGGGGAGATTCAAACCCTTGACCTGTAGTTTAAATACTTCCTCCGTTTTATTTTACGTGTCATTTGGGGACATTATACAAAAATTAAGAAAATCATTGAAAATGTCATAAAGAGGATCCTCTTAATTTTTCTCTTCCCTTCTATTTTTTTGACACCTCACACCCTCTTTCATCCACCTCATTTTCCACTATCTACATCGTTTTCATTTCCTCTTCTTCAATTTTCTTCTACAATAAAGAGGATCCTCTCATATTACTTTTTTTATTCTTATTAAAAATTATTTCATAGGTTATTATTAGTCACTTCAAATTGTATTGACGCTTTATAGATTAATAAATCTACTTTAGGAAGGAAAAAAACTGTGTTAATGAACTAAAATTAATATATAGAATTTTTAAAACAAAATATATCAAATGAAAATACATGAAACTTAACATTTAATTGTGGTACATATTTTTGTTCTATGTTCGAGCCTTAAAACATAATTCACAAATCGTTTTACATATAGACTATCTCTCCTATGAGACGGTCTCACATAAACTAGCGAAAGGGAAAACATAAAAGACGGTCTTACATAATAGTTTATCACACAATACATATACACCATGCCGTTGACTTGTTACCAAATAGACTACGCAACATTCATTCACCAAAACATATAATAATTAACATATATTGAGTATTTTTTTTCAATCTTTTACAAAAAAAAAAAAAAAAAAAAACACTAAAAATAAATTAAATTATTGACCACATGGGAAATAAATATTAGGTAGTTGGGCACAAGGGCCTATGTCTTTTTTTCCTCTTCTTTCCTCTAAAAGTAGAGGATTGAACCATCTTCCTCTATGCAAGAGGACACCCAACATAATCCCATCCTGCATAAGAACTACCCTTGAGTACCCATTTGGGTTTCATCAAAAAAAAAAAAATAAATAATCATAACTACCCTTGAAAATTGAAAAAGAAACATCAAATATTTTTATCAAGTCTTATTTTAACCATAGATAATTTTGGCATGTACGGAGTAAAATAGTGCATGGGAATTAACAATTGAAAGAGAAGTTTATGGGAAATGTAAATCAACAAATAAAAAAAAAATACAGTATTGTTTTCTAAACGACTTATTATTAAAGGAAACGGAAGAAGTAAAATAAATCGTACATTGTGAAACTATTGGGACAAGGAGGTCACATTCTAGTTAATGTACTTATTTGTACAAGAATTCAAAACTTCAGCAGGAGCCGGACCCTTCCTGGGCCTCCTGTGATCCTCCTTTGAGGCATGTACATTTTGTTTCATACAAATAACCTATCCAAAGTTCTTCCTTTGCCTTATAAAATTTCCCATCCTGCAGGAGTTGATATAAATTGTGGAACTTACATGCTTTTAAATGCTGAATCTGCAATTGGACAAGGAAAGATTGAAGAGGAAGATATAGACCGAGCTCTTAAAAACCTGTTCCCTGTTTTGTTCCGCCTGGGGCTTTTTGATGGAGATCCCCTCAAACAGATGTTTGGAAAACTTGGAAGGGAAGATGTGTGTACGGAAGAGCACCAGAGACTGTCACTTGAAGGAGCTAAGCAAAGTATAGTGCTTCTGAAGAATGACAAAAATTTCTTACCTTTAAGCAAGGATAATGTGGCTTCATTGGCTATCATTGGCCCTGGTGCGAATGATTCAAGCCAATTAGGGGGCGGATATTCAGGTCGAATTCCCCTGCTTCATATTGTTCCCACATGCACATAATTTTTGAGCACCTAATTCTGTCTTCAAGTTCCTGATAATGGTTAGACATAACCTAGTGGCTAACATTGCATTATATTTGATCAGACATCTAAAAAGAATATAATTACCCGAGGCTTTGTTTCTTCGACACTTCACTTCGCCTGCATGTTCATGGCCTACAGGTCATTCCTTCCATCGGGCGAGACATTTTAGTCCATAAATATGAAAATTTTACACAAAATGCCGTGTTCAGCCCTCTGACACATACCCGCGCAGTGTCTGACACTTGCAACCGAGTTTGAGTAATGTAGCCGGTTTGTTCCCAACTTTTGAATCCACACATTGACACACATATACCACCAGTTCTCTAAGTTTGTATTTCTTAGACGGTTTTTCATTACTCGAACAATATTTAACGTATTTTATTACTTGCTCAGGGATACCTTGCAATGCGAAAACTTATGTTGATGGTCTACGAATGTATATCAAGCAGACAAGTTATGTTGATGGATGCCTTGATGTCTCCTGTGAGTCTGATTCAATGTTTGCTGAAGCTATCTCCGTGGCTAGAAAATCGGATTATGTCATCCTAGTACTTGGTCTGGATTTGAGCCAAGAAACGGAAGATAAAGATCGAGTTACTCTTCTTCTTCCTGGTAAACAGATGGACTTGGTATCTCTAGTGGCTGCTGCGTGCAAAAGGCCCTTGATATTAGTTCTCACCGGTGGTGGACCATTAGATGTGTCCTTTGCCAAAGGAGACCCGAGAATCACAAGCATTCTTTGGGTTGGGTATCCTGGTGAGACTGGTGGTAAAGCTCTTGCTCAAGTCCTGTTTGGAGACTATAATCCAGGTTAGCATTGAACATGACATACCATTTCTTTTATGCATGTAGATTCTTCTGGACCTGACTTTTTGTTTTAACGTAGTTGTCAAGGGTAGAATGTAAGATCTTTCAGTTCTAATGGAGTTAGAAAATTCACCATCTTTTTGCTTTAAAATATGACGAGTAACAAATAAATGGCTCAATAAACCGTGTATCATTTAGCAGTTGGTGGATACGATTCTCTGTGTAGTTAACATTATGGTCTTATGGGTGATTCGAAAAAGGTGTCTTTAACTTCTAAGACAAAGTTGAGGCTGTGTTCATCTGACCTGTACTCCACCGTAGGCGAGACCTTTTATACTGACACAGCTTTCTGAAACTGATAACAGGTGGGAGGTTGCCAATGACATGGTATCCAGAATCATTCACAGAAACACCCATGGATGATATGAACATGCGGGCTGATCCTTCTCGCCTTTATCCTGGAAGGACTCATCGGTTTTATACTGGTGAGACTGTATATAATTTTGGACATGGCTTGAGCTATACGAACTACTCATACAAACTCTTGTCAGCACCCAAAATTATAAATTTGCTCAAATTTACCAAGGCAGATGCAAGTGTGAGAAAACTCTATCAAACAGAAGTTGGGATTGCTCATATTCCTATAGATGACTTGTCTTGTGATACTTTGAGACTCAATGTGAAAATATCTGTAACGAATCTCGGGCATCTAGACGGGAGCCATGTTGTAATGCTATACTCGAAAGCATTACCGGCAATAAAAGGTGCACCAAGAAAACAGCTTGTTGGGTTTAGCCGAGTCCATACTACAGCTCAGGGATCAGCCGAAGCAAGCTTTGATATTGATCCTTGTGAACATCTTAGCTTCGCGAATGAGCATGGAAAAAGGATATTGCCTCTAGGAGAGCATACCCTAATGCTTGGAGATATGGAGCATTCTTTAGTTATTGGTATGTGATAAGATCATAAGAGAGCTCTCTATTGCTTACAGGATGATATGGTGCATTCTTTTGTGCATTCAATTCAATGTAAAATTACTAAAAACAGTTCAGTTTTCTGAACTTCCCATTTGTATTCTACAAATCTACAGAATAATGATCTCTTCTTTACATGTCTTATCCATGTCTTATCCATGTCTTGTTCTTTCCGCCCTCTTGTTTTTTTTTTTTGGTTTGAGCCATTCAGTTTCGTCTGGATTCGAGTCCTTCCTAGTTGATTCTGAGAGAATTGAACGTGAGGTCTATGATTTAGTTATACACACTAACACACCCCTTATCAGTTGACCTAAATACTCTAAAGATCCAATCTCATCTCTTTAATCAGGCAAAACTATTGTAAATTGTTCCGATATAAAGTTACCTTTAGCCATGCGCTGATGTGCCCATGAATGAGACCGTTTTATTATCACATCAGCTCCTAATATTAATTTTCTTCCACACTTTGTAAATTGAAATGATTACTCCTCTTTAAATAAAGATAATTATTTGACACGCCAAAATCTTCATTTAAATAGCTTACATTACTAGACACACGGACTAGTACAAGTAATGACATGAGCATTGAAATAAATATGAAAACAACTCCATTATCCCAACTTTAAGGTTAACATTTGACTATTAAGGCAATTGTGGGATCACCAATAATATTCCATATACTTTATTGCCTTCTTTGAAACTTCTCCTCTCTACTCTTTACTTTTTGAACCAAAGATGAGTGATCCTAAATATGCTTACCCTTACCCTGCTCAACCTCCATACCCTGCTCAAGGTTCCGCCTTTTCTCTCTTTCTATTATTTATTCCGTCTCATTCATTTATTTACTTTTAATTAAAATACTCTTTACAAAAAATAAAAAAGATAAACAAATGATTTCGACAAACCGAGTATTTAACTTATTCTGTTTGCTGAATCATGATTTTCCTGCTCATCGTAATGATATTTTTGTATGTGTTTTGCTCTTACAATTTTGGAGTAAGAATTTCACTATGTACTATGCTTCTATTTCGTTATGGCGTTACCTCCACAAAAAACTAAAATTAGACTGTAACATATGTAAAATAATTTCATTTCATTTTACTTCCAAGTATACCAAGCATTTAGGTAAGATTTAAGTCATAATTACAACTTTCATATTTAATGAAACATAAACCTCACTATAATCGTTTCTGGTTTGCACCACCATCTTAGCCTGAACACGAGTTGAGTTGGATTACAACACCATAAAAATGCATGAGTTTTATCACGGCTACATTCCCGTCACAATTATCTTTCTATCTAAAGAGTATTGGGGATCATGTTTTACTAAAACCATGGTAATTTGTATAAATAAAACTATAGGGTATTATCAAGGTCCTCCCCCACCTGTGATGGCTCCACCACAATATCAATACGCTCCTCCTCCTCCTCCTCAAAGACAAACTGGTTTTCTTGAGGGATGGTAACTATTATTATTTATTTTTCTTTTCTCAAAGCCTTGTTTGTTATTTCATCCATATATACACACAAACTCTCATTTGTAACGCATCACAAGCTTGTGACGGAGAAATGTGACACTTTTATGATAAAATGTAACCATTGTCTCATAATAAGAATTTCTGGATATGGTCACATTTCCCCGTTACAATTGTGGTTCGTTACAAATGATAGTAAAGCTAAATGTTTGCAATAACGTTTGCAGTCTGGCCGCTCTATGTTGCTGCTGCTTAATTGATGAATGCTGCTGTGACCCTTCTATCATTTTTATCAGCTAATATCCATGTTGGTGCTGCATCATTAATCAATATCAATGATTAAAATTTGTACTTTGTTTGCCATGTTGGTCCTTTTGTATATGTGACGATCTGATGATATTACTTATCGAAGCAAATTAATTTATTGTAAGACCGTTCTGGATTATAATTTAACTGATCTTTTTCTCTTTTCAACCTAAGAACTAGATATGGCAACAGAGTGCTAAATAAATATCAGTTAAGCATACCCAGTGATAGCAGAAGTACCATCACAGTCGCGAACACTTGGACTACATCCGATACCATACCCATTGTTCTTGATAAACTTTGAATAGCAAGATGAAGGAATTGGCTTGAGAGCCGACTGAATTAATTATTTCAAATAATCAGAAGATGATACAAAGCTAGCTACTTATACAACAATATGAGTCAACTAGTCCTAGGTTAAATCCTAAGAATTAGGAAAAGAATCACTACAAAAGAGCAACAAACTATATACAATATAATTGAGAATATATTCCGAGTATATCCCACATAACTCGGGAATATATTTCCATACTCCCCCTTAAGTTGGAGCAGTAGGAGCTCGAATGCCCAACT
>VHZZ01000909.1:142298-154605 GCA_009801015.1 Silene noctiflora
TTTACAATATAATGAAATGTATTTGGTAAATAGATGTGCTGATACCCCTTGCCTAATTGGTTTCTAGGAACTTTGCAAACTATATGCTATCGACTAGGGTTATTTTGGGAACTTTGCAAACTATATGCTTAAACGTAATGAAAGATAGTGAGGGAATTTTTTTGACTTAATAACAATATACTATTGTTTAGGAGAGTTATTTTGGGAAGTGGTTGAACACTATGAAAGGTGAGACATCGGTAGATGGCGGGGAAATAATATGGTATAGGTTGTCGTTTTATATATTAGTATAAATTAATATTAGAGTTACCATTGTTTTATTGTTAAAAAGTGACGATTTTGATTATAATTTTATCATTAAATGATCAATTTTATTATAAAATAATTATATTTTTCTCATCTTTAAGATAAGACCACCTTAAGGAAGGCTAACTCGTGTTGAAAATGTCCTAACAATTAATTAATTTTGTAAAACCCGTAAATTTGGGATTAAGTTTTAAAAGTAATTTAATAAGTTATTTAAAATAAATTACGGTTTAATCGTATTTTTGGGTAAAAATATATATTTAAACTATTTTGATAATTAATTAGACTAATTATAATTTCAAAGCCTATTTTTTATAAAATATAAATTTTATGATATAATATTTATATTAATAATAATAAGTTCCGTCTTGAGTGTATAATAGCCTTAAGACGTGTTTTAAGTCAAACCGGCCCATCTTATGTTGTCTTGGGCCTAGATATGCAAATAGACCCATTTATCACCTTCTCCTCACAAAACCCCTCATAACCCTCTTTATCTCCTTCATTTTCTCAGCTTACACTCCCAACACAAATCCTCCATTGTTACAAAAGCTTCAGACTCCCATAACTCCTCCGTTTCTCGACCGATTTCAGTGTTTTTCGCGCCCTCTTTCTCCTCTCTTCATTCTTCACCTTTGTAAGTAAGAAAGGAGTCACCTTTCTTCCTCTTTCATCATTTTCGAAATTTCCTTCTTACCCAAATGGGTGAATTTTCTCTCTAAACTTGTGAATTTTGTTGTCTAGGCGAGAATCTTGAAGACCCGGAGGCGGATAGCTATATAGTGGACGATTCCATCGAGGATTGAAGACGCTTYGAGGTAACGGTGATAGGTTACTCGACTTAYACTTGAAATATGTGTGTYTATGTGTGGAATGTGTTGGTTTGTGTTAAAGATGAGTTCTTTATATATTGTTGTTGTTTATTATCAAGATTGATGGAAATTTGGTTGGATGTTTCATATCTAGCCTATGCTTGTCTTATGTGGATGATACTAGTGATGAATTCTTGTTCAATTGGCTATTTACTTCATTTCTCTCATATTACAATATTTGCTCATAGGAAAGTTATGGGAAATGTCTTATATAAACTATTGATGGATGAATTTGGTGTATTTTGGATAGTTGTTGGTTTCACAAGCTGGTTTACTTGTTTTGCGTGATTACCATCTCATGAAAAATGTAAACTTGTCTCGAAAACATGTTGATTGAATGAAATTGCGGAATTTCGTCTACAGGTGTCTCCATCCGGTAGACCGGTTGCCGGTAGACCGGCTGCCGGTCTGCCAGCCGGCTGGGAACATTCAGTTTCAAAATTGTTAAATTTTTGTGATGAGTGTGTCCCAGCCGGTGGGTCGGCTGGGAGTGGTCTGAATGTTGGGTTTGTTTTTCAATTGACAGGTATACCCAGCCGCTGGACCGGCTGCCGGTCCAGTGGCCGGCTGGAAAGTCGCTGTAAGTTGGGTTTAATTTTTAAGTGTCAGATGTACCCAGCCGGTGGACCGGCTGGGAGGTTTCTGTTTCAAAATTGTAATTTTGGTATGTGGGTGTTTCCCCAGCCGGTGGACTGGATGCCGGTCCACTATCAGATGGGAGGTCTCTGTCACATATTTTTGGGAATTCTGATTTTGCCTGTGTGCTCAGCCGGTTGGCCAGCGGCCGGTTCACTGGCCGGCTGAGAGCACCTGTCTACTCTTTCTTATTTCTTTCACAAGAGTATAACTATTGTGCAATGAGTTCATGATTTGTTTACGTTACGCCTCATGTTTCGCATGTCTACTCATATTGCTTTCATTTGTTTACATTTTATGCTCTTAATGTTTCTAATGAATGAAATTGACATGATGCCGTATATTCTTGCTTAACTTGCCTCCACCCCACTTGTGCTGCACTGGCAAGTGCGGGTTCGCTACTTGTGCTGCACTGGCAAGAACGGATGGCCCACTTGTGCTGCACTGGCAAGCGTGCTTTAGTTCTTGACACTTCCGCCACTTTCGCGCTGCACTGGCGTTTAGGGTACTCGACCATCGTGTCTAGTGATCGAGTCTGGGTGCGGGTTGCACTGCCGCATGTCGTGAGTCTGGCCAGATATAGACTAGGACGTACCTAGCTAGTCATTCTACCAGGGAAAAGTATTGTGTCTAGAGTTTTCTTTTGGAGCATGTTATAGTTGTCTTGAATGAGTGCACATGCCATTTTCCATTAGWTTCATCTCATRYTTRTWTGATTAKTTGTGTCTCGGACATGTTTTAAAGGTAACCTCTGAGCCGGACACTTGTATGATTATGCGTGGTGTCTTGGACATGTTTTAAAGGTAACCTCTGARCCGGACACCCGTATGGTTATGTTTGTCGATCCTATTGGACACTAGTTGCGATATGATCCCCTCGTATTTGTTATGCTTTGCATGTTACTCTTGTTTACGATATGGTACCTCGTTTTCTATTCTTCACATTCCTCACATGTTAATGCTTTTGGCTTGGCATGAATATTCTTATGTTATTCATTATGATGGTCTATGTTATCGTTTACGTGCATTTCATTGTAATGTGGCTGGGAGGACCTTGAGTTACTCCCCACTGACTGTGGCATTCATGTTTTCATGAATGACAGGTGCAGGTTGGTGTTAGCTGGGGCTGAGACGTGTGAGCTAGCGTGCAWTTTGACCTTGGACTAGTAGTAGTTGGCGAGATTCTTGTCACCATTGAACTATTTTTTGATTGTCTATTCGTGGGATATATTTTTCCCAAACATTTACCTATGTCGGCTTGTATGACTTATATTTACATACTTTCCTTTCCGCATGGTTGTGGTTTAATGATATTTCTCTTTTAAACTCAAAAAGTTTTAAATATTTACCGTTTTCCGCTGCATTGAAATCATTTAAGTTAAAATTTAGTGTCGTATATAGCGGGGTGTCACAAATTTAGTTTGAGAAATTATTATTTAAATTTAGATCGTCACAAGGTTTTGCTAGAGATCTTTTTGGAAAACAGTCTCGAAGGGTATTACTTCATTAACGATAAATCAAAGAGAACAGAAGAGTTCGCGGACCGTGGCAACACAACCAACCAACTCGTTTTGCCAACAATCCTAGGTAAAACATGAGCTAAAGCATGGGCAACACAATTGTTAAGCTGACTCGTGTGCGACCATATAACATACTGAAACTCGTTACATAATAACAGAATATCATCAATAACTAGAGAATAAAACATGGCTCCCAACCCGCTTCCCGAACAATTGCTGCTGAACCCCAAAGAACCTATAGTATATTGAGTTGATTTTATTGGGTCACACACTCACACATATTACTATCGACTGAGATTTGCTTATTAGATTATATGTGGATCATCGTAATATTGCTGTTTTAGCAAGATTCCTGAAAGAGAAACTACTTGCCTGATAAGATGTGCAGGGTAATCTAGCTCAGCTAATTATGCCTGATAAGATTGCAACGAATATAAAATAACAATTTAAGAAGGAATAACACAGAGATTTGTATGTGAAAAACCCTTATGAATTGGGAAAAAACCACGGGCACCAATCCAGGAGAGAGTTTTCACTAAGTATAATTGGGATTTAGTATTTTACAATGATAGTATGAGCGTATGAAATATTAATTGTGTGTGTACATTTGTGTATTAATGTTCTATTTATAGGCTTCAATAGTGCAACGGATCATTGGCCGAAAATATGGAAGTTGTTGCTTGTTAATAGGCAACGTGCCTTTTGTTGTTGTTGTGTCGTTCCTTGATAGTAGGCCTTGTTAACTTGTTCTTCCACGAGAATAGGAACCAATATTCCAGCCGTTATTCCACCTCGTGACTATTACTTTCAGTATACAATGCTTGTTTTCTCTATCCGTCATTGATATTGGGTCATCCTGACTGGCCTGACCTGATACTCTTCTCCTGGCTGATGCTTGCTATGCCAATCCCTGCATTCGTGATCCCCCTGGCAGAAACTGACCTGATAGATCATTGACATGCCCTGGCAGGATTTATCCTGGCTCAACAATTGCCCCTTATCTTCTCTTTTCTGCTGGATCTGGCCAGGAATGAGGAGATAATATGTCCTGCTAAGTTTCCAAAAATTCATCCAGGCTAGAATAGAAATCCGCCCAGGCTAGATGTGCGGTTTGTTTGAATAATTATAAGAGTCCCATCACCTTCAAATTTCCCAACGGCTAAGTATTAAATAGGGTGATTGAGTGTATTCCTAGGAAAGCAATGATTACTTCAATCCATTTGGCCTAACCCTAATTTGAAATTAGCTATAAATAGGACATCAACGTCCTAGTCCTTTTCATTCTCTATTTCTGCTCTGATTCTTTCTTGAAAATATTCTCTCAAATTCTTCAATAATCTTCAAAAAAATTCTTGAAAAAAGATTTTAATGGCATAAAAAAGAAAAGCTGCTGCTTTAAAACCTGCTGAGGTAGTGGACATTGTAGAAGAAAAGTTTTTTGACCGATCACACTTTGAATGCATATATCTTGGTCACGAGTTCCAAACTCGAAATTTTCTTTTTCAAATCGTAGTACACGTAAAGATGACCGATTTGAAAAAAAATCGTCACTTGCTGAACTCGTAAACACGAGTTATGTTCTCTTAAAGTTTTCTGGATAAAAAATTATGTATTTCGTGTAGAATGTCAAATCTAAGGAGTAACGCGTGGATTTTTAGTAACTTTTTTTTTTTTTTTTTTTTTTTTTTTTTTTTTTATTGTGATACTTTTAATTGGTTCCTTAGAATTTACTTCTCGTATCTCATTGTGTTTCAAATTAGTACATTGTTATATGACTATCTTTTTGTACCTATTTCATGATTTCTAGTTACCTAGCTTGTTACTAAATAATGTCATCATAATAATTTAACGTATAACCGTTTACAAGAAAGTTACTCTTGCGAACGGAGGGATACTAAATTAAAGAGTTATTTGGCACCATGATCAACAATAATAAATAAATAAAAAAAAAAGAAAAAAAAAAAGTGTTGTGAAAAATACATAGAGGGTACAAAAAATGGTATTTCAATTCCTTAATGAGAGATACTGTTATAGCAAGTTTACATAATAATTGGTGTTTGTTCACGGTTCACCTATTCTCGAGATTTTTTTTGAACCAAGTCTTTAAACCAAACTAATAATCCATATTTAGACCTCATTTTAAACAAAGCGTCTTGCTTGTTGAAGACAGATAATGTCCCTCTCACAATAAGGCAAGTGGGAGGGCAAATGAGTGAGAAATGGAGCACCCCATAAATAGTGTCACTTACATATTGTGAGAGGGGTTACATTTTAAATTATTTCCTCCTTAGTGGGTCTAAGCCATCAATTTTTTTTTTCAATTCAATTCAAATTTCAAATTTTAGGTAGATCGCTGCTTAAAGCTAGTAACGATTTATACATGTTTGTAACATAACTGGAAAACACGAGTTTTGTTCATAAGAACAACAAAATCACTACTTGCAAGTAGCGATTTGCATTGCCTTAAAAAAACACGCGTATCCATCCCTCTCCTATCTCACTTAAAAAAAAAATCCCCGATTAGCTAACCCTAAAAGTCGAAAACATCCTTAAATTCTCAAATTTCCCTTATTTGCTACCTAAGTTCACACAAATTAGATGCAATCAAGTCCTCCTCCTCATACCTAAACTAAAAGTACTAAGATTTTTATTTTTTTCAATCTTAATTGTTGAATTAGTTACTAATTTTTATATTAATTGTGTAGAATATTGTTTGTTTCTAGGGTTTAGGGTTAAAAATGGTTGAATATTAGCTTGATTTTAATTAATACTTTGAATTGAATTGAATTAATTGTGTGGTCGTAGTAATGGAGGTAAATAATTACTCTTTAACTTGTTGGTGGAATGGTGATGTAGTTGAAGATGATGACATGGAGTATAGTATACAAAGATTGTTCTGAATCCTTTGTTATTGTGAACAATAACATTTCACAATAACATAAGTTTTAGTGTGTTTTAACGTGAAATCTATGATGCATTAGAAATAGACTTGATAAAATACACCTGACCCTATCGGAATCCAAATTGAGGAATCAAATTTGACCCGAAACTCTAATTGATCTGAGTCATCAGACGCTATTCAGCCCGACCCGAATGTTTATTATCACATGTTGGTCGTTATTCCCAAATGATGACTTGATAACGACCAACCCGAAAATGACCTAAACCCGACCCGAATAACTCGAATCCAAACCTAATCGAACCCAACATAATTGACCCGTTTGCTTGGTCTAATTAGAAGATGATTCTATAAAATTTGAGCTGAATGTGAGTATAAAATTTCCAAGTGTTAGAAGTTATAAGTTGTGTTCGTCAAGTAATGATCAGGGTTGCGTGACGATCGAAAACGACCGGTATGGATTTGTAAATAAATTTGATATCCGATCCATTGAACCCTCTAATTAAATTAATCAACCCTTAGTGCACATTTGCACTGTTCAGCTTTCTTTTTTTCGAACATGCTTAATCAAGTCAAGAACTCCAAATGGCGCGTGTCTTGAGGACTATAATGTCGATGAAGCGGATGTGGATTGTAATATTATTGAAGGGGATATCTTGTTGTGAGGAAATAATTTGAAACGTGAATTAATGTCGTTTAGAGCCTTAGTTAAAGAAAAAAAAAAAAAAAAAAAAAAAGAATCATTCTTGGAATAAGATCTTTGTTTCGAATCAGCTAAACTCAAATTACTTATGTTTGTCAGTTTGGGTTTTAAAACTTGGTATCGGTCGCGATCGCGGTCGCGGAATCGGTCCTGAATCGCTTGTCGCGGACCAATATCGCTCGTCGCGGTCTATTTTTGTTTTACAAGGGCTTTTTGCTATATTTTTATTTATATATATTTCTAATGTTATATTATGTCTAAATATGTATAAAACAATGTTTTTAATAGTCTGACGAAAAACTCGGTGGATTCAATAAGGATTTAGGCGATAACAAGTTCGATACGAAAGAGTTGTACATCAACAAATAATAATAATAACTAAAATTAATTATAAGAATGTCAATCCTTTAGTTAGCCTTTAACTATATTGTATTGTATAATTTAATTGTTATTATTCCATAAATAAAAATGATAGAAATTAATTAATGTACAAATCCCATGTGGAATAAAATTAAATGTGTTAAGATGATGTAAAATAAAATTAAATGGGTTAAGTTAGCCTTTTAATTATAAAGTATAGATAGATATAGTGTCTAAAAAAAAAAAAAAAAAAAAAAAAAAAAAAAAAAAAAAAAACAAAAGGCTAATAGTTTGCCACGTCCTCCCTCACTCCCTCACTCCCTCTACTCCTTTAAGTCTTATCTCTTATCTTCATCATCATCATTCATTACTGACTGAGTCATCCCTTTGTACCAAAAAAAAAATTACTCAGTCCCTCAATCATACCGTAACTCCCTTCCTCTTATCTCCCTTCCCCAATTAAAAAAAATACTCCGTAACTCCCTTCCTCTTATCTTCATCCCCAAATCCCCAAATAATATATCAATCTTCATCCTCCTCTGATTTTGCCGTCATCGGTCATCTTGCCGGAGTTGCCGCAACCCAGAAACTCGTCTTCTACCTACAAACAATATCAGAAAAGACGGAGTTTAAGTGTAAGATATCAATCTTCATCCTCCTCTGAAATTTGAATGCTTTGACAGTTTGGTGGGATCAACTCGGTCCGAGTTGAACGATACCCGAGTCAACTCGGGTAACTCGGCCGATTTTCCCCCCTTTTAAAAAACACCCTTATTTATTGGCGTATCGTGTATCGGTGGCCGGCGATTCCGAGTTAACTCGGCCGATACGCAACGTATCGGCCGAATTTTAATACCCTGCTTCGTACACATATACCGGCAAAGGTTAGTCGGGTTTGGTTCGGGTCAACCAGTTCAGGTCGACTGTAATACCCGGATATTTTGGGACCCGTACGAGAGTCTTGAGATGCGTTAGAGTCACACGAGAGTAAAATATAGCCTTATACTAGATCAAGTGGAGCTTAGACTAGACCAAGTAAAGACTAATGTGGACCGAGTAGGCTGGTAGTGGACCGAGTAAGGTTGACTCGGCTAAGTAAAGTGTGCACTCGACCGAGTACAATGTGTACTCGACCGAGTAGGCGACACTCAGCCGAGTGGACCGAGTAACGCTGACAGTACCCGATAAATGGTATTTCGACCATAACCCTAATTCATTTCTACCTTCTTCCTTATCTCTCCAAACTCTTTTCCTTCTCTCTAAAACCCTCATAAACACTCTGATATGGAATTAAAGCTTAGTTTAAGGGATTGTTCAACTTACTCTCCATTCCATCCACCTTGTAAGTTGAGATCTATCCTTTTTCTAGTTAGTATGGATCCTAATTTTTTTGAGTTTTTACTTGAGTTGTTTAATTAGTAACTAGTAGGTATATTTGGGTAATTAATGGGCAATAATAAGGGGTTTTGCATTATGTTATAGTGTAGGACGATTTGTGATAGTTATTATGTGAAATTGTAGGATGAAACGGTCTTGTGAGACGGATCTTGCTTATTAATTGGATTGCTTATGAAGAATGCTAAAAGGTAGGTTAATTCTACTCGGTTTCGGTATTATATATGGGTTTTGTATACATTTGTCACTTAGATTCTATGGTATGAGTAGTCTTGCATTCGCTATGGTAATTGAGGTTGATGATGAGTTCATGTATGAGTCGAAAATGCATATTCACTTGGTATTGATAGTGTTGATTTGAGAGTTGGGATTCTTGGACATATGGTTACACCATGGTATGTTGATAATATGTTGAATGAAAGGTAGTACTCGGTATCGTAATCATAATTGCATTCATGTGTCTCATGTTCTTGTTAGAGATTGGTGGTGGTATTGTGATTATTATGGAGACGTAAGGCGGTTGGAAAACCGTCTTACGCTCGGGTCGCCTCTTGGAGCTTCCCACTCCAAGAGGGATGTGCACATTAATGGTTTGAGTTATGGAGGGACACGTGAGGTTGAGTCACGTCGTCTGGCAGGGGATCCGAGTCGCTCTCGGGCCCGGTGTCACCGACGTGTTCGGAGTACCTTTGTACGGGCTGTGATCTGGGTTATTTTGGTGGGCGGTTCTGCGTTGCCGTCACCGGGTTGTAGGTACGTTTGGGCGTGTCCCGGTACCGGTGTGGTGTGGTTGGAGGTTGTGTCACATGCATTACATTGTCATGTTGCTTAATCGTATTTCATTCGTCGTGTCTTACATGTTTATATTATCGAAACTGACCGTTTATGGCTTGTGCAAATTGTCACCTATTTCCGGGGTGGCCTGTGTCGATCCATATGATATTTCCGATCATATGGGGAGTAGTTGATTACAGGTTTTATATGATGCATTCGGAATTTAGGGTCGCGCTACGAAGTTGGAGTCGAGTTAGTAGACATGAGATAAAAGTGGTAATTAGACAAGTTGTATTTATTATTCATGTCATTTGTAGTCACTAAATTTGTATTATTAATAAAATGTTTTTTATTGGAATTTTGAAACACTACATCGGGCAACCGAGATGGTAATGCTCCAATTGTCTTGGCCGGATAACTGGGGTGTTACAAAGTGGTATCAGAGTGACGATTTTGGAACCTGAACCAATAAACCAAAATGAACATAGGAGTGTCTAATAAAATGAACTCGACTTGAGTGCGATAGGAGTTCGGCTTTGGATGAGTAGGAGCCCTCATGTCAAAACTAGTGTCTATAGTCTCGGTCGGTCACCACGTGGGTGAATGTGAGTATGGAAACGCTATGTGAACCGTGGAATGGTTGCATGTATGTTGTGATAATGGAGGAATTCTCATAGTGCGTGTTCGTTTATGAGGTGGAATACGATAAACCATGAGAATTGGATGAAGGAAAATGGATACAATGTATTTTCGAGATTTATTGTGGCTTATGAGTATGCTTAAGGGACGTTAGTCCCGAATCCTTGACATGTAAAGTGTCATGTATGTGTTTGAAATCGCTAATATTACCTTTGGAGTAGGAATACTGATGATAGTTGTTAGAGTGTTTATGAGTATGGAGGTAATGTGTTGAGGACAGCAAGTATAATGCCGTATGAGCTAACACGGGGTAAGTCACCGCTAGTCGGTGGACTCCCAAACCTCTTATTTTGTTGCAGGGATACTTCATTCAAGTGTTGGTCGATGATTTTTGACCTTACAGAGCTACTCGACCGAGTAGGAGCACCAACTCGACCGAGTGAGGTGTCACTTGACCGAGTGGACCACTGACTCGACCGAGTGGACAACCCAGAAAATTGGTCCAATGCTGGAAAATCCACTCGACCGAGTAGACCGGCCGCTCGACCGAGTGGACTCGCACTCGACCGAGTAGGTTACACTGGTTTGAATAACTCGGTTTCTACCCACTCTTTCTTCCTCATTTCATTCTTATCTTCAAATCTTCATACCTTCACCCCTTTTCTCACTAAAAACTCCACTAAAACCACCATTGTTACTCTTTTTAGCTAGGAATTTTCCTCATTACTCCACTTTTCTTCCTCTTACTTTACTAATTCACCAATGTAAGCTTTTTCTCTTCCATTTTCTTTTTCCCCAATTTGAATTTTCTTTTGATCTACATTAATTTACTTAAGTTTTGGTGATTAATTGTATGCTTATGTTTAAGTCATGATAGTAGTAAGCTTTTTACACCATTGTTGTTGTTAAAAATGAAAAATTTATGTCGAGACCTTGACCACCATTGTTGAGCATGAAATGGTGATTTTTTGGAAAATAGTAAGTGTCGTATGTGAAAGAGTAAAATCCATATGTGAGAAAGTACGTCCTGTATTTGTTGTTCGTAATTTATTGTTCCTATCACCATAATCAAGTAACTTTCGATAACAGACGCATCGGTTACAAAACTATTAGCTAATATCTAGGTAATCAAACCGTTTCTTGATTTTTCAAACAGTGGTCACTTCAAAACATCAACATCATACTAAGAAATGAACTTGATTGCAGATATACAACACCCTTGATGGTGGTTTTATTAAAATTCACTTTACTTACATGAGAACCAAACTTATTTATAAACATCAACCAAAGAGTTCATTACAATGAACAATGCTTTTAGTTTGCATAAACCACATTAGACATGTTAAGGTCTTAAGGACACCAGCAGCATCATCATCATCATCATCATCGCACTTGTTGTTCGATACCCTAGAAGCCTGCATAGGCATGTCTAGTAAATCAGCACCGTCTTCACATACATATATAGCACAAAGTTCACAATTACACTTTTCCTTGAACAACATTTCGTATTCATAGAAAAATTATTATTTGAACCATTAATTTTATGTTAAAGAAAAAAATTCATTAATACATTTTATAACTTTATTAAATTCTCTTTATTAGTTCATAGTTCATCTTTTTTTTTCATATCGAAATTCAATGAGGCATAGGACAAATAAATTAACGACGTATCAGTTTAAAATATTAAAATAATAACTAAAAAAACCTCTATATATACCGCCAAATGTGTATCTACACTAGTTACCTATTATAATGGTCCATGTTTTTGGAGGGATGTTTAAAATTGATGAGGTTAAAAGGTGAGATTATTTTGAAATTACATAGATAAATGTGAGATTATTCTTGAAAGATTCACTAAAGTAGGATTATTCCCCGTAATTGCTACTTCCTCCGTTTTCTTTTTATTTTCTCACTTTCTTTTTTTGTCCATTTTTTTTATCGCCCCACTACTTTTCATTCTATTTTAAATTGTATTTTTTTTTACCAAACCATCCTTATAACTTCTCTAAAATTATAAAATATGTCGTTGATTTATAGGAAAAAAAACGCCAAATAATCCTATTTTATGCCCCATTTGCCACGTCTTTCTAAAGCTTTTGTGCTTATATATTTATATGACAACAAAAATGATGATATGTCCATGTGGGTCTCATATTCCAGGTGATATATTCTATTTTTAGTATTTTAGTTGTGGGGTTCAAATC
>VHZZ01000910.1:32774-47997 GCA_009801015.1 Silene noctiflora
AATGCAATGAAAACAATATGCAGACACGGATATGGATGCATATACCCTCCCCAAACCAAACCGTACAATGCCCTCATTGTACTCAACAGCTAACATCAGCAACAGCAGCAAATAATCATGGGATAGGGAAAAATGCAAAATAAATGAGATAAATAAAGAGAAAGAGCTAGGAAACTCACAGGATAGCGCAATATAGAGAGACCTCCCCAAAACCAGTCAGCAACATGGGAGGTCGTATTTGGCCGCTCAGGATCAGCACTCAACTCGTGAGCAAAATACAGGTGCAATTGATCGACTAATAGAAGTAGTCGATCGAACTAAACCGGCTCTTACACCCGGTCGATCGACCAGTTGATTGTGGCCGATGGAATTTCTGCCCTTGTGCGCACTTCCCGAGCTACAAGTCGTCCAATATTACCTGCAAGCACGCAAAACAATGACCACCAAATGCTACAAAGCAAAACCAAAACGTTTCACAGTCTATCGTCTGTAAAACTAGCTACTAAAGTACGATACTAGCTAAATTGTCTCAAAAATCCAATTACAACAAGTATTAAAAATCTGGGTTGCCTCCCGGTCAGCGCTGGTTTCAGATAGGTCCCGCACGACCTCTTCTTGTCTTCATATYAATTACTCCAATTGGTCACAATCAAAGCAACTCAAAGCTCTTAGTAATCGATCATAAGTCTGCGCATGTGCTACACAAAAGCATAAGTAGCACCAAAATATAAAAGGAGCATATAAAAGCAATATGAAATACCATCGCAGCTTCATGAACTTTCTTTGACAGCTCCTATAGCAATCCACTGTATTATTCCACCCTTCTGCTAAGAGTTGAACATCAAAGCTCAAATCATAGGTCAGTGAAAAATTAGGGGGCGCAAAATTCGACATTGAAAGCACGCAAGTAGAATCAACCTGCTCAGACGGGTATTCCATATGAGGTAGAGGAGTCAAGTGTGAAATAGGAGCAGGTGGGTAGTCATCCCAAATGCAAGGGGCGGTAAAGTCAAATGTGTCAACGGGGTCTCCCATAATATGTTCATCTATCATATCGTCATATGTATCCCATTTGACCTCAATACCTTCAAATCTCACATCCTCAGTCTCTTTATCGCAAAACTCGTCACAAAAAGGGTTCTCTAAGAGATTCGTCAAGTCTTCCTCACTTAGCTCACTGTCTGTGTACTCATCGTAGAGGGGTTCTAGATAATCCTCAAAGAAGGGGTTATCAACTGAGCATATGGTCTCCTCCTCTATGTTCCTGTCAATGTTTTTTTCATTCTCTAGAACGGTTTTAATGGTCTTACCCACACCCTCATCCATGTCTATTTGAAACGAGAAAGTGGGTTTAATGCATTCAACTGCAAGCCATTCAAAGAAAGAAAGGATATCTTCAACATTTTAACCACTATAATCTCCCTTACCTATACAGTCAATATAAGCTTGGGTTTGTTTGTTCATACCTCTTATGATGGTAAGGCACACAGTAAGTCGTGAGAGTATACCTTCACAGTTATGAGAAAGAAACCAAGCATTCCATCGAAGCATGTAATCGTGGAAGTGCTCATCTTCACCATGTGGAAACTCGATGGCAAACATTAGAAAGGTCTAAAGGAACCGAAGTTCCCTGAAACGAAAGACAAACTAAGTAAAGACAAACAGAAAATAATTGCCTCCCCGGCAACAGCGCCAAAATTTGACACGGCTGTCGCAACCCTATCAAAGATAAACCAACAGACCTAAACTAATGCAGTAAAGGAAGTCGGGATCGTATCCACAGGGAGACAAAGATGTTATAAAAGTCAACTAAAGTTCGTCTAAGTAACTGATCTTGGGGGTTTGGTTGTTGTTTAGCTAATCTAAAGACAAAGAAAGGAAAGGAAGCAATTAATAAACAGGTTTAAAAACAATATAAAAAAAGCAGCTAGGATTATCGGTTCACCATGGTCAATAATATTCAAAAGCATAGGTCAAAGATCGGTATAAAATACGGTCAGAAGGGTATTGAACAGTTCCTTTCGGTCTATTATTCCCCCTTAGAAATCTAATATAGCTTTCGGCCTAACTAGGTAGTTCTATTATTCACAACTAGTTCTCACCCAATACCAATCTTTCGATCTAGGTCAAGGTTTAACAGGACAATCAACTGATCACATGCATTTAATCAATTAATTACGGTAAAAGATGCGATTAAYAATTCTAACACAATAAATATCCCAGATCTAAAAACCAAGCAACATCTTATTACGAGACCGTGVCTCCCCTAAACCCTAGCATAAGGAAATTAGCTATGCATATTCAMATTAAAAGAATYAACAATAATAACGATAATCAAATTAAACATGACGAAAGGATGAGAATAACTATTAAGCATAAAATAAACAAGAATAAAAGAGAAAAGAAAAGAAGCAAAGGAAAATAATAAAAGGAAGAAAAGTTACAAAAATTTCAGATCCAAAAGTAGAGAGAAAAGTAAAGTCTGAAAAGTTTAACAGTGTAAAAGTTCCCCTATTAACCTAATAACTCTCTTATTTATAAGAGAGATTTTATTTTCTAAGATAATAATCAAAAGACCTCGACACATATTGACGCGTCAGACCATATTTTAGTCGATCGACTAAAATAAGCTGTCAATCGACTTTCTTGACTCAGCGCGTAATTCCTGCTTTGCGCACTGAACTTCAAATGGCCGCCATTTCCTCGTTACTTGTCCGAATCAAGCGATTTTTGTGGCGTTGGAAAGCTAAGAGTATAAGATTTCATCTCCAGTTGGAATAACTTGATTATCAGTTGTATAACTCGAGATATGGCTCTTCAAAGTAGGCACTAGTAATATGAAGCTCTTCCTTTGCTCGCTAAGCTTCCTTACTCCTACGCGCATCACGAAATAGTAGTTTCCAAGCTCCGACTCAACTCATCTCCAAAATGCATGCATAGGGACAGGTTTTAGGCTTGATTACGCTCATCTCTGGTTCATACCTGTAAATAATACAAGACAAACCAAAGTAGACTATTCGGGGGACAATTGTAGCTAAACACTACACAAAATGCATAGAAATGCGTGCAAATACAGTATAAAAAGTCTATGTAGAATGCACTCATCAATGTTTATAGTGTAATCAACTTATTAAAACATTAAACATTCTAATACATCTTCAGATTATCTAAACTACCATAGGGTCAACATTGTATATTAATTGAGTTATTAGATGCTCTAACCCTTGTGCTTGGCCTATCTCTTGCAAATACTCAATGCATTCTCTAACTAATTCTTCATTAACCATTAAATTTCTTGGTAACTCCCCAATGGCTTCAAGATGATCTTTCTCCATATGTGGGTTTGGAAAATTACTATGACCCTGTACCTTCATTACCTCAACCATTACTGACTGCAATGTTAGGAAAATATGATTGAGCTTTGTTGGACTGTAATCAATGAAAGCTTGCGTAACTGAGTTGACTAGTTCATCCACTGAATTGGCTCTTTTTGCTGCTTGTAAGGACTGTAAGGCCCTGAAATATCCAAGATCATTAGTGTTCAAGTCAGGTGAGTTGGGAGGTTGAAAAACCAGTTCAATATTGAAACCATCTGAATTTGCGACTGCCATAAACTCAGGATCATTGTTTTTAATATGTGGCCTTGCATTATCTTGTTGGATCGGAATATGTTTGCTTAATCCTTCTGGCCATTTACTCTTTATAGCTTGTATAACTTGTTGAATTATGCATGCTCTTGTGACTTCTTTTGTAATTGAGTCAATTGACTTAGTCTTCAATATCCCCCTTGGCCTGTTTCTACTTGCTTTTGTTGTTGGCTGCTGTTTTGTAAAAGGGAACATCCATATTTTCCCATCAAACAGTAGCTCCCCTTCTGCTGAGTATATGGGTCTACTAACTGCACACATGAACATCACTTTGGTGATGTACCTTTTTGATTGACAACTTCTGTATGGTATTGCATTAAGATCTAATGCATCTTATTCTACTTGTTCAATCACTAAAGCTTTAAGTGCATGCTTCAATCTCTAAATTTTGTTTGCATCATTTAGTTGGGAATGTAAATTGCTTGAATGAGCTCTAAGTAATCCTTCTTTGACCCATGAATGGACTGTCCTTACAGAAACCTCAGTCTGTTTTGACACTCTATACATGGTATCCCTGAGTTACACATCTATTGTTTTTATGAACTCAACATCAGGTAAAATCCTTTTCCTGTTTTTGTTGCCCATTCGTTTGCTTTTCACATCAAATTTTTGTCCCACCAACCTTGGTTTGTTAGCTAGTTTTTAGATGTCTCCCACTGTTCGTGTGCTTATACCCCATTTGGTGGCTGCTTCCATCATAACTCCTCGATGTAGCTTGTCATTCTGTGATCGCTGAAGTAAATAGACTCCAACTTCATACCTCTCATCCTCTGACAAGCATTTTGCACCAATTTGAAGATATTTTTTCTGGTTTTTAGGCTGTAATTTTTTTGGATGTAATTATATGTAGACTAATTTATGGCTGTAATAATTTCTAAAGTAAGCTTTTGTTGTTATGCTATTAAATGCAGTAATAGTGTTTGCCTTTTATCCTTTTATAGGACAACTTATGTGGGATGCTTAACCCCACTGATTTTGTGTAATTAGGGGGGGGGGGGTGTCCAACTTGTAAGAAATTATGGGAGTTTCAAACTTTTGTATTATTTGGTGGGGTATTTAGCCCTTGTCATTTTTTATGGGAAAAATTAACCCTTAATTTCATGGGTAATACCCCCAGTTATCACTAATGATAAAGCATCAACATTGTCACCTCTTTGTACCTTTAATACTTGTTTATTTCTTTCTTAAAACTTGTGCAAAAAAATATATGTAGTGTGGAGTTGAATGGAGGGAGTAGATGGGTAATAATTGGTAGGTAAGATCTTATTAAAATACTACATCTTTGCTCCCTTAAAAGAGTGAGGGCTGCTCACTAGTGACTACTAGGTTACTTTTTAGAAGGGTGGTTTGGTCTTTTGCAACACTTACTCTTACTATGACACCGTTACTTTATTTTACACAACTTCCAAAAACAAAAATATAAGATTCTTCCTATTTTCAATACGGTAGTTATAGACTATTTAGTTTTACGAATTAAGTTATAGACTATTTATTTACACCTCAAACCCAATTCACTAGGCATAGTGAATTACGAATTACAAACTCAAACTCGAACTCGAACCGGATCAAACCACAAACCATGTAACCTAGAATGAGAGTCTAAACTAAGTCTAATCCTCCCTCCTCCCAATAAAGTGAGACTTAATTGTAGTTTAAAAAAAGTGTGAATCTAAATTCTCTGTAACTTTTGGTGGAGTTCAACTACTCAAGAATAATAAAGCTTGATAATAATTCATTTGAGAAGTATACAATTTATAACCAAAATTGATGTGAGAGCATTATGAGCTAATAAAAATAACATGAAAAAGAACGAATAGAGCTAACAGACACGGCTGAAAACACGGTTTCCTAAATCATGAAGGAGTAGCTATCTTCCTAAATTGAGTGTAGCTAGTATTAGTTAATTTTCTAATCTAGTATTGTTTGGAAAGTTGTTGCTATTTCAGTTATTAGTATTAGTTTACATTTCCCAGTTAGTTTAGGAATTTAGGAGGTTTCTTATTATTTAAGTAAGAGTGGGAGGTCAAAGTAGTATAAATATAGACCGTTCTAGCCTTATTTTCCATGTTAGACAGGGTTAATAAAAGGTTTACAGTTTGTGAACAATTGCGATTAATCTTGCAAGATTAGTTTAGGATTCATCATTGCGAGGCTGAGTTTGAGTGATTTCGATTGATTTCCTTGCGAGATTCACAATACTATCCCTTGTTTTCTGTTCTAATCAAGTCTAAATGTAGGTGTATAATACAATAATCTTTCCTAAACTATAGAATGTAAATTTTAGAAATTAATGGAGGGGAATACGGGGAGGAATATGATCTGTAAATATTTCTGTTGAACAAATGTGTATTTTTTTCTCACGGTAAAAAAATCTTTACACGGTATTCCAGCTATTAATTAAAATATTAATTGGACCTAAAGTATTACCTTAAGCTTTTGATTGAAATGATTTTCTAACATAGCATCAGAGCCTACATAACCAAGAGGTTACGGGTTGAAACTTGAAACCCTAGGAGCCCTAGTATCTCACAAGTAAAAGCAGTGATTGGTAAAAAAAAACCAATTGCAATACACACATTTATGATTCATGCATTCCTGATTCAACATCTGTTACAAAAGGAGCAGGACCGCCCACGACACATAAAAACGTCATGATGTGAGTACAAGGCTGGGAAGCATAGAAGCTTCAAACCCGGAGATAAGAGATAAAACTTGAACATCATTATGACTATCAATTAACTTGTTCAAAACGGGTCATTTGCCAAGAACCTTACAACCTATCCTCCATTTTCTTAATAGCTTGGTCGATTGCAGGCACATTCTTCTTGAAGGAAGACCACTGCTCAGCTGTTAAGCTGATACCTACAAGTAAATAAAGCAATATAAAATACAAAGGACCAGTGAAGTTTAACAGGAATTGAACATATTAATATACCTTCGAGGACTAACTAGCTCTAAAAGAAACAGATGAATTGAGCTTTGCAAACTTTGACATCCTTAACATGCTACTCTACAATCTATGGTTTTTAGATCCGAAAATCCAGATGTGTCATCCTAAGTTTCTTAGCACTACGTTTTCTTACTCATACATCCAAAAATTCGAATGTACCATCTTAAAAATACTTACCTAAGATAATGGTTTCTTTGATGACATGAATTCGAATTTTGTCAGCATCAAGAGAAAGAAAAAAAAACTGCCTTCGTGGTTCCCTTACGCCAAAAACAGATAGTATTGAAAACAAAACCATTCACCTTTTACTGATTTCACAGTTTACACTTGCCAGACTACCATATTCGAAAAAACTACTAATATATAATTTAGGGTTTTTTTTATGATAATAATCCAAACTATGACCGTCCTACTCAAAATAATCCCAACTATTCATTATCCTAAAATAATCTGATTTATTCCATCATTTAATTTGTATTGCTCTCTTGTTCTAAGTTACCGGTTGTAACAGGCAGCTTTAACCTTTTCTAGGTCATCTTTCTTTTCTTTTCTTTATCTGTTCATTCATTATCAATTAACTTCTTCTTTCTTTGATTACTGTTCTTCATTTGATATGTAATCAATCAAAACCTTAAACACTCAAATTTTAAACTTCATCCCACTTCATGATCTACTCCAATATAACCCCTCATCAAACCCTAGAATCTCCTTTTAATTCAACTCAATAGAATCACACCCACAAAAACTCAATCAAATCCCAAAACTTCAACACATGCAATAAACAAAATCAAATCTTTCACCAACCCACATCAAATTCCAGAATTAGAAACGTAAATCCAAACGCAATCTACGATTAAGCAAACAAAGCACAAATTATAGGGTCCTCGTGTCACCGTCAAGCTTACTGTTCAAAACCGGCAGGCCTAGGTCACCGTTGTCCCCTCAATTGCTGCGCTTGTCATTAAGACTCAAGGAACCGGAACGTGACCGGAAAAAGACTAGGAATATTAARCATATTGGGAATATTTCACTTGATGATGTTTTTCAGATTGCCAAGGTTATGAGAGGGAGATCTATGGCTAAGGAGTTGAAGGGAACTGTTAAGGAGGATTTTAGGGATTTGAGTTTCTGGTTTTGGATCATACTTTTTAGAAGATTTTGAGTGATGTGTTGGGTTCATTGATTCTTTAGCTAGCATTTGTTTTAGTTTTCAAGTTTAATATAATGGCGTCTGAAGGGTGATGGATATGATGAAAATAATGAAGGATGATGGTGAGGATGGATGATTACTGATTAGTGAGGAAGTGGCACAAGAGAAGAGGTTGAAAATGTGAAGAAGGAAACGGGAAATGAAGAACTTAATTTTAGTAAAACAAGTGTTTAAAATGACGTAAGTATAAAAGGTAACCTGTTCAACAGGTTTCCTTTCCATCAAAGTATTACAAGTTAAATGATGGAATAAATCAGATTATTCTAGGATAATGAATAGTTAGGAATATTTTGAGGACGGTCATAGTTTGGATTATTCTTATCAAATAACCCTATAATTTATACAACTTACAATCTTCACTTATGTACTAGAACCCAAATTTATTGTTCCCATCCAACAGATGGTCAAACAATGGCGATTTTTCACCATGTAGGATAATAAGAACTTGTTAAAAATGGAGCATATGAAAATAGTTGCTTTGTTGAATAAAAGAAGACAATTTTCACATTTTATTGCAGTTGAATTGTTGACCATCAAAGTTAAATGGCCACGGTAAGTACTTAATCTGTGGACAGGGTATAGCATGACAAAGAACGCAACAAAGCAGAATAGAATATGTCGTGACGAGCATTTCAAAAGATATCTATTGTCCTTGGCTTTGCCTTATGCGTCTATGAGTCGATGACTACTACGGCTGTTCACCAATGCTATTACTAAATACTCCCAACAGCAGCAAAAAAAATCCCCCCACACACCTTGAAAATCAAATCTAGCCTTTGGATATACTATATTGCTCTCATTACAACCTCCCGAAATCGAGGGGATCACTACTCTTCAGTTGGGTGTAACAGCTCTAGCGCGAAGCCTCAGCAATGGTCCTGAATATTCAGAATTGTATAGTCCATTTTCAACAACTGTGCATTATCTTGGGCCCAAACAGTTAAATTTACAGAAAACCAACTGCTGGAAACAAAGGTGATGTAAAATTACAAGTTATTCATACATATTTGGAGTCGCATCGCAAGCAGCCTGCAAATCAACTAAATCAACAATTACCGTAACTCAAGTAGCTAATATTAGCCATTGCTAGGACTCAAAAGTCAGAGTTCACCCAACACAAAGCAATAATACATCAGAATGACATCCTTAGGAAAGAGAAAAAAACATGGTTGACGACCATAAAACCAAGCTACCCTGATAGTGATTACTATGACTATCACCCAATGCACCTACATGATGTGTATCATGGTTGCCGAATACGTAATACGCTCGATACAAATTCGTAATACGAATTCGCGATTCACTCTATTTAGCGTATCTGATACGTTGAGCGTATTAAAATAACATAATTCGCTAATACGTATCGATACGCTTAATAGACGAATAAAATAAAAAGTAACTTCGGAAAAATACTTAAATAAATGATAAAAGAAATTACACACTTCACGAAATTTGGAATCTATAGGAAAACTCAAGAGTCATATTCCTTACCTAGAGAATGTACCAAAAAAAAATCATTACCTAGAGAAGGCACAAATTACAAGTTGGAAAATGGTTTTGGAAAATGGTTTCTTCTCAAGAAAGATCCGGGAGTCTAGATTACTTTGTGTGTATCTCTATGATCTAATCTAACAGCTCCTATAATCAAACACTACAAAACCCTTCATTTTTATCAGTAATCAGAAAAAAGAAAAAAAAACCATTACTCTCATCTTCATCTTCTTCACAAATCAAACAAATAAAGATGAAATTAAAGCTAAATCTACCAACTTCGTCTTCATCTCCTTCACAAATCAAACATTTATTGATACGATCCCATACTTCATACAAAAATTAAGATGAATTTAAAGCTAAATCAACTCATTTCATATAAAAATGAGTACAAAGTGTAAGTATATTTCATTTACTTTACTTTTTTCTTCAATTTTCATCCGTTTTGGCCAAGTATTTCAGTTCGCTCTTTCTGGGCGAATTCACAACGAATTAGGCCAAACTGATTCGCAAACGAATTACGAATTGATACGATCGTATCGATTCGCGATTCGCTAGGGGGTGGAGCGAATTCGGCAACCCTGATGTGTATCAAATATTAAAGTCTATAACATTAGCAAATGCGCCTCTCCCATAAATCTACAAAACACAAAATATGAAGGAAAGGGCAACTTAAATAAGAAACAGATAACAAATACAAATACAAATAAAAAAAAAAAAAAAAAAAAAAAATCAGGAGTTAGCCTTGCACGAAAATGGAATTGGATAATTATTTTCTTGAACATTGTATTTTCTCACTTCAGCCTATGTGGGTACTCTGAAGCTCGAAGATAATATGAGAGAACAAGGAAACTAATGATTGATTTTCAGAGCGAAGTCATCCCTAGCCACAAGGCCGCAACACACCCAACAACTTCTGCTATCCAATTATCCATGGAACTGTATGTTAGCCTAGTTGCATGATGTACTAATTCCAAATTACAAATAACCAAGTGAGGGTTTCAGATTCAGGCTCAGGGCTCGAGATGCACATCAGAGAATCAGAATTACTAAACTCTATTCTTGTTACATTTAATTGCCAATTTAAAGACACAGTAAGGGCCAATGTCACTTGATCCAGCAGACTCTTATAACAATTGGACCGTGTGTTTCCCTTGTTTCATGCTGTACTAAGTTACTAGCTATTAAAGGGGGGTTTGGTTCAACAAGGAAAGGGAATTGAAACAAGAAAGGGAAAGAAGGAGAAAGGAAAGGGATTACTCCTAATTTAACTACTTGTTTGGTTATAATAAGAAAGGGAATCCCCATACATCACCCACCACCGATTTTCCCAATCACCACCAACAACCACTACTTGCTATCACTACGTACAAGTTACAACCGTCCACCTCCACCACCAAGGTCCACCTCCACCATAGAAATGCCGAAGCAACCTCTTATTGCCGGCACCACCTCCTGCTGACCACCAAACCCGCAGGTAGTTCCCTCCTCTATACAAACACTTGATAAATCCCTTCATAATTTACATTGACTTGCTTCCCACCTAAACATGCAGCATCAAGAATAAGGGTTCCATGCGACTATGCTTACCCAATGTTGAACTTGGAGAAGAACATTAAAGGGTGACGATGGGGGTTTTGAAGTTGGGGAGGTCGACTTTCGCAAGTGGGAGCATTGGGGCACCGCCGACGATGGTCTGAGGGTGTTGCCGGCATGGTGCTGGTCGTCTTCGTGGTAAAAGGTGGTGGTGGGTCATCTTACACTAGAGGTAACAAGTTTTGGCGGTGCTTGATCCTGGGGTGATGATGGAGAGGCTAGGAATGGCGACGACCGGTCACAGTGGTTAATGGTAGTTGTAGTGGGTGGGGTAAGGGGGAAAGGGAATCTTATTCCTTGGGGGGTGAGGGGTAAGGAGTTAGAGAGATTTGGGGGTAAGGGAGGGGTAAAGGGAATGATTGAAAGAGGCAAAAAAATACCAACAAAGGGAATTGATTCCCTTTCCTGAAAACCCCCAACCAAATGCCCTCTAACTGATCCAAGAGAGGGTTTTAGATTGAGAATCAACCTTGCTATGAACACGAAAATATCTTAACTGTCTTTTTGCTTCATCACTGCGCAACTAAAAGCACACAAATACGTAACACGCAACCCACAAACCACAATACTAGACGTGGCAGCTTCATATAACCATTAACTGTATGCTGCTTTGCTCAGATGCTGTACCAAGTAGCAAAACTCCTAGAGGGCTAGACCACATAATCTCTTAGTGCCACCCAACCCAACAAGGCAACAACCATAACCCAGGATCTCCGTTGATTTTACCTTTGGGGGTGGCCAGAAGGAGTTCACTGATCAGGTCCAGCTGTTATTTATAACTTCAAACCTAGATTCGGTCATACCTTATAACTCCAAGTGTTGACAAAAATTATATGAGCCACCAAGACCAGCAGATCATTTGGTGACATAACACAACTCATACATTATGTCATTGAAAAAGAACAACACACAAATTTCCAATGAAGATTCCATTCAGCACATGAAAAATTTATAACAAAATCACCCGCTTGAAGCACAGCCGCACATATGTAACGTAAATTAAACAATAAAAACATGGAGTATAAGTAGTACCTTTGGAAGTAGGAAGAAACTTGCCATCTTTCTTGTAAAATTCCCTTATAGACACCAATGTCTTCCCTCTGAAGTCCTGAATCGTCACCCTTCGCTTCTCAGATAACTGCAGGAAACATTGGAGACAAATAAACGGCAAATAGCCGAATACAAAAACAGAAAGAGAAGACAGTTCGAAAAAGCATAAACTAGAACTGATGAACTTGGTTTTCAAGTTGCAGCAAGATGCATTTTTCATGATATATTAGGTTACAAACTCTGCAAATTGAAATTTCAAAGTTTAATCAGAAAATTTAACCTATCACTAATAAGTTAGGGTTATGAATAATTAGCGAGGCAATGATACAATCGGATTAAAATACTCCTCGCATATATCGAACAAACGTATAGAAATGAAATGAATAGAATAGAAATGAAACTAATTCCGGAAGATAAAAAGGAGAGAAGAGGCAACGAACCCGGCAGATAATAAGATCGCCGTCGTCGTCATACTCCTTGCTATCAGTTCGACTATTACTCCCTTCCTCTTCTTCTTCTTCTTCTTCTTCTTCTTCGGATGCGTTTTCTTCGACTTGACCTACTTGAACGGCGTCGTTTTGTTGTTGCTGTTGTTGCTCAAGAAACGTTTCGACAACCTGGCGGACGAATTTCTTTCGAGAAGGTTCAGAAAGGTCGATACCGAGTTTTCCGGCGGCGAGTTTGCGAACTTTGAACTCGGTCATCTCCTGCATGTCGGAGGTTTCAAGGATTTCCAACACAGTTTCTTCTATTTTCTTCTCCATTTTCGCATCCATTCTTTTTTGTGATTGTGTCAATGTAATCAATTTGTCGACTGAAATTCTAATCTTTGTTCAAACTACCAAATTGGCACGTGGCTATATATAAGTGTTGTCATAAAACATACAACTTCATAGCAAGTTTTTAAAAGAGAAATAAAAAAAAAAAATTAAAAATTACAGTCTTATAATTTATTTATTTTTTAAAATTACAGTCATAAAATTACTTTTCTTTAAAACTTGCACCACCATGATGTTTTCGCTCAATTTTTGACAAAATTGACCGATATGCCGTTGTCTATCTCTTTGCTTACCTACCAGATCTTTTCAATTTACCTATTATTTATCTCATCCGTATTCTCTAAAATTTTTCCCAAATCTCTCTCTAATTTCTACTGTAATTCATCCCCATTGTCGAATAACGGCTCCAAGTCTTGAGTGGCAATGATGAGTCACATTTATATACATTAATATGTCTCCCTTTACTCGCTTTTTGTATAGATTTCATGCTAGAATATGTCTTTTATATGTCATTATGTTAGAATATTGTTACTGTCGTTATTTGGTGTTTAATGCAGAATTGATGCATTTGAGGAGCAAAAGAATGAAATGAAGCACCGCGGAATGGCATAAATAAATACACGAAGCATGGCACAGATATCTAGAGGAAGAGAAGAGAAGTTAAGACGAAGAAGTGACAAAAAGAGGAACTTCAGATTACTAATGGCTACTTTGAAGAGCCATAACTTGAGCTCTTCAAATGATAATAAAGTGATTAAAATTGGAGGTGAAAGCTCATCCTGATAGCTTTCCAACGCCACCAAAAACGTTTGATTTGTCCAAGTAACGAAGAAATGGCGACCGTTTGAAGTTCAGTGCGCGTTGCAAGAAGATGCTGGGAAGAGTATACTCGATCGAGTCCACCACAAACTCGATCGAGTATCTACATGAAATTGAGAAATATGCAAGTGTCGAGAGTTGGGGATGTAGAGAAGTGCATACTCGATCGAGTATCATGAATCCGTCTTCCGCATGGACTTTCCTAAATCGATTTAGTCTTTGCTATAAATACAAACTCGTGTTAATGCTATGTTATGTTTTATGTTATGCTTTATTTACACAATAAAAGCCCTAGATTAGTTTTGATTATTATTACTTCGGATCTAAGCATTCTGTTATTACGGTACTATTAATCTTCCTTCATTTATTAATTCAAGTTTATTTCATACTTACAATTGCTTCTTTGTTCATTATTTTTATGTCTTTAATTATRTCTTTCATTCATCTTATTGTTGTTAGATTYGTTAGTATGTGTAGTTAATTTATTAATYTGGGGTGAAAAGGGATCTAGGTTGTTAGAAAGGGACTAATTAATGAATTGATTGTTAAATTGCCTTAAGCTGTGGTTCAATTGTTGCTTTAATCCTAATTAATTGATTATTGGCCAGAGTTAATTGATTAGTCTCGCATACTAGGATTTTTACCGACCGGACTAAGACTAGTAAAGGCTACAACAATTAAATAGACTTAGTTTAATGATAGCGACCGCATGTTAGACTAGATCTAAAGTTCATAATTGGATCGATAAACAGTTAAATTGCTCAATCAATGAATTATATCTACCCTGAATAACTGCCTAGTGAACTTGATCCCCAGACTCTTTAAATTTTATTGTTTACGACTCTTTAATTCACTTGCAATTTAGTTAGTAGAAATCAAACAAACAAACTCTTCAAGCAATTAATTACCTTTAGACGAATTAATCGGTTAACAGATAAAATAACCGCCTCCCTGTGGATTCGACCCTGACTTATCACTAGCTATTTTGTTAGTATAATTTAGGTTTACTTTGATATAGGTGATACGACTTTAGCCTTGTCAGGCAAAGTTGTGTCATCGTCTGACGGTTCTACTTCAAAGAGTAAGTATTTGTACATTTTATTTTTTCTTAAATTTATCTTCAATTTGTTGTTGTTGCCTTGTTGGTAGTGTTACTGCAAATCTGATATTTTCCCCAATTTGTTGTTTTTCAATTGATTAAATAGAATTTTAGGGTTCCAATTTGGGAAAATTGAAGAACCCTAGTTATTTTCAACTTGGGGAAATTAATGATGAAGAACACTAATTAATTTTAAGAGAAAATGGAAATAATAGAACTAGAATTCAATTAAATTGATTAGGGTAGAATTTGAAGAAAAGGGTGAATTAGATTAGGTGATATTGTTGAAGAAATGAAAAATTAGAGAGAAATGGAGTTGTGAAATTTAATTTGGGGATGAACAGAAGGGCGAAAGGTTGAAGACAAGGGTATTTTGGTCTTAAAAATGAACTTAAGTAACAAAAATTCAAATTGGCAACAATTTCCCGGCGGAGTTAATATTCTGAGTGTAATTTATGATCAAAAGTAGGGCTGAGCAAAACCGGTTATCCGCTCCGGTTTTGTAAACCGGTTCGGATAACCGATTTTAAAAATTGGATTTTTCAGAAACCGGATCCGAACCGGATTAATCCGGTTAACCGG
>VHZZ01000910.1:50916-68499 GCA_009801015.1 Silene noctiflora
AATATTAGACACATCAAACTCCCCCAAGCTAAACCCTTGTTTGTCCTCAAGCAAGCATAAGAAACTAAGACAACCCCACAAATGCATAATCCCGAATAAGCTAACAAGCATAATGATTCAAAACCCGGGACAACATGGGCAAAGGACAATGCATATACATGGTTGAGGTTTACATGACGGTGCAAAAAAAAATGACTTCAAATGAACCTTTAAGCTCTTGCGTGGTCTTATGACTTTCGGACTCTCACGGTACACTCATGCTCAAGTTTTTATGTAAAAGGATATTTTTGTGAGAATCCCTCACCTAACCTCGACTCATGAGAGTATGCCCGCAATATAATATGATAGTCATTTCAAATCACAAGTCATAACAATAAAAAATGCAAGCATGTTAAAAAGTCAATGGGTAAGAAGAAGACAATATGTGATGGGTAAAAAGGGAAACATATGAATTATGGATTATGGAGTTAAGGTAAAGCTAACAACAACCAAGTGTAAGGATGCTCAATCCTGATTTAAACCCAACATTAGAGGCTAAAACAATGATATAAAACCTCTTCTATGACAGAACTTAAGAGAATTCTCCAAATATTTTTGAAAGTAAGATGGCTTGGCTTGTCACACTACCGACAATTTTCTGTCATTGTCTTGATTGATTTATCAGAATTTTGTGGCTTGTTGTATTGATCATAGCTCCTCTTGTTTGTACCTGTATTCCTGTATTCAACAACATTTGCTTTAACAGTGTTAGTGGCATTAGTCCTGGCACGATCCTGACTCCTTGCAGCATCCTCAATCTTGATATGACCAATTAGCTCCTGCAATTTCATATCCTTCTTCTTATGCCTCAAATGTTTCTTATACTTATCCCAACTAGGAGAAGGCAACTTGTCAATAAGAGCATTAGCCTGCATATACTTGCACAACACCATCCTTTCACCAAGAATTTCAGAAACCAGATTTTCAGAAACCAGTTTGTAAGGCATCCCAAATTTCTTTATCGGTCTTAGTTTTGCTATAGATGTCAAACAAATTATCGACCATATAGTGCAACATGACACCTCTAATGGTTCTATTGTCTTTTGCAGATTTGTTATCGGGTTTGATAGTTTCAGACAAACTAGACTCTTCAGTGGATTGTGGTTCTTGAAATAACACATAATCAATCTCATATTGCGAGAAATAGAACAAGATTTTTTCTAACATCTCCTATAATTTTTTCCATCTAAGAGTTCCTTCTTAATAAGATCAGGAACAATTATGTTGTATATTGAAATGGTTAACATGGTTATTAGGAGTGGTGGTAATAATTTCTCGATTGACATTGGAATCGTAAGAATTTTCGGATGGGTATGACATTGTTAAAAGTAAACGAAAACTTGAAATGTATAACAAAGATCAGAAAGTTCTCTAACTGATTTAGATTGTAGGAAATGTAAATTTATCTGACCAATAATCTTAATTGAGACGCCGTATAAAACATTGCCCTAAATCAGTTAACCCCCCCTCCCCACACAGGTGCTCCTTGGGTTCTGTGGTCACCGATTCCAAGGTTAACGCCTCCTTCCACACATTGTTGCACACCAAAGACGGAAGTGGAAATTGTTATCAGAAATTTAGCGTAGAAGATATAGGGAAGATGTTTCTATATTTTGTGTGTGTAAAACTATTGGAGAATGAGAGCTTTATGGAGAAGAAAAGGCTCCAACAATCACATAGAGATACCCAAAAATCACCAAATTAATTGCCATTAAAACAGTAGTGAATGGTACTAAAATCGGACATTAAGAGAAAATATTATTGTGTGATTATGTATAACGATTAGAATTTCAATAACTAAAATCTGAGGAAACAGTTTGGACCCGGAGCAAAAACACCACACCACACTGCGCATGTGTCACGAGACGAGCCGACCGGCCGGCAGCGGCGGCGCGCGCGTGGGAAGACTATAGTCTCTCCACTATAATCTTGTTAACACTAGATAAAGCATATCAATATATAAAGATAAGACTCCGCCACTATTCTTCCTATGTGGGACAAAGTTTATCATATTATAGTTTGGAGCAACACCATACTCCAACAGTATTTTCCTTCAAACTCATTGAACTATAAGTGCACGATGAATTGGTTGAGACGTCTTTCAATTGCTCCTTCGTTGATCTTAAGAGCGAGTGTTTACATGGATGATTTGAACATGTAAGTTGGTAGAATGGATCTTATAAGTTGCGAGAGCTCGTAGAGTCATCCTAAGAGGACTGTAACACCGAGAGGACATAACTTAATCTAAGAAGATTCTGACATTAACCCCATTTCTTGACTCATGACTCCCCTTTTGCATGAGTTAACCCTTAATCTAGGTATCTATCTCCCTATAATTTATTACTAGTTATTGATTTAGTTTGATTTATCTTTTGTCTATCTTAATTAATTTGTCTTGTTTTATTTACTTCTTATTTTAGGTCAACCTCAACCCAAAACAAACTAAAAATATGACTTAACTTGGACTTGAGACCTGCTTTAGGCGACTTATAGGCATCCCCCGTTTCTAATGATCGACACCTATTACTGGTAGATACTAGTTTGGTTGTTAGGTCTTATAGATATTATCTTGATCTTGCGATACGACTTAGCCTTATCAATCTTGGTTTTGTTGTCGATGAGGTTGTTGTATGCTTTTCTTTGATTTATGCTTATCTAAAGTAACACTAATTATTGTATAGTGTAACGCTAACTATCTTATAATGTCCGCTACCTTAGTCAAACATCCTAAAATATCCAAAAATTCATTCTCTCGACTTCATGTGTTATGCCGACCGCAAAAATTGAATCTTCAATATATTCTAAAACTGTTCCTAACACGAAAGATGCACTATAGATTTTGTAAATCAATGAATGTTCGAGTAATAATCATGGTGCATTCACAAAATGATGTCTATTATTTTCAATGATTAAGATTATTGGATAAAAAATCCCTCTAAATTAGAATTTTTAAAATACTTGAGAGTTTTGTAATAATTAGTAAAAGCCCTTTTTTTTGATGCCGAGAAGGTTTGAACCGGGTTAAGACATTTTGACATACAGTTGATCACCTATTATCTAATGGCGAAAGAATAGGGAATATTAAATCCAAAATATAAAACCCTAAATTGATAGGAATCAGAAGTGAGTTGGGGAATAGAGAAAGAAAATGAGTGTTGAAGTGGCGAGCAGGGTGGTACACGAGGTGTTAGGTCCTGGAATTGAAGACGTCGACCAACCTATTGTTGATTACATCGTCAATGTTCTCGCCGACGAGGACTTCGATTTCGGCGACCAAGGCGATGGCGTTTTTGATGCACTCGGTGAACTCCTCGTCGACGTCGGCTGCGTTTCCGATTTCTCCCATTGTCGCTCTGTTAGTTTCTTTTTCTTTTTCTTTTTCTTTTTCTTATTTGCATTTTGGTTGGTTTCCTGATGATGGATGGTAGCTTAGAATCTTAGAAAGTAATAGACTGCCACATTTGCAATCTGGTAGGTGTGTGGCAAACTATGTGATAAGTTTGGGAAGCATGGATTAGTTAAGCCTAAACCAAGTGTCAGAAGTCTAGCTGCACCCGTTAGGATGTTTGATGGGATGGATGAAGAGGAGGCTCCTAAGAAGAAGGTTGAGGAGGTTGATGGTCCGCTCCTCACCGAGCGCGACAAAATGAAGATTGAGAGGAAGAAAAGGAAAGACGAGCGCCAAAGGGAGGTACAATACAATACAATACTATACAATCAATCACTCACTCTCTCATCACCACCTGTTTGTTGACATTCATAATACATTTGCAAATGCAGGCTCAATACCTACAGCATGTCGCAGAAATGGAAGCTGTCAGAGCTGGAATGCCTAAAGTGTGTGTTAACCATGGACAAGATGTCGGCGGACCAAATATCAAAGATTTCCACTTGGATAACTTCAATATTTCTGTTGGAGGAAGGGATCTTATTGTCGATGGTGCTGTCACTCTTTCTTTTGGAAGGCATTATGGTATTTATTCTTTCTTGTCTTATATGTGTAACCCCATCATCGTATTATTATTATTATTATAATGTATGTTGGTTGATTCACCACTTGCAGGACTCATTGGAAGGAATGGTACTGGAAAAACAACCTTCCTCAGGCACCTCGCTTTACATGCAATTGATGGTATTCCCAAAAATTGTCAGATACTGCACGTGGAGCAAGAAGTAGCAGGGGACAATACAACTGCCTTGCAGTGTGTGCTCAATTCTGATATAGAACGAAACCAGCTTTTGGAGGAAGAAACTCGTTTACTAGAACAGCAGGTTTGGCCATCACCTTCTAATATTCCATTGCATTTGCATGGAACTAGCAGCTTCTTGAAAACCGAGTTGTATTTTTTTCCTTTTACTCTTTTATCTATTTATCTATTCAGCTACCTCTCTGACTATGTTGTTAATAGAGAAATTATGAGCTCGAGGAAGCTAATGGCAAAAGTAACACAGTGCTGAATGGGAATCTTGACAAAGATGCCATCACAGAAAGACTACAAGAGATATATAAAAGACTAGAATTAATCGATGCTGATTCTGCAGAGGCGCGAGCAGCTTCTATCCTTGCGGTGAGTGTGGAGTTGTGATATTGTCTCATCATACTGCTTTCCTGGCTTGGCAACTTCCAGATAGTTTGTCGGACCTTTTTATTTGTTATCTCTCTATTTAGTGATGAAAACTGGTTTATGTGATTTTGTCGCATTGTCTCATTGACCTGCCTTTGTCAGCCTTTAGCTAGCTCTTTGGACAAAGGTGGCTTCTTGAGCTAATTATAGGAGTTTTTTTCTTCTTTAGATCACGTGTTTTGTAAACCGGATGATGCACCAATTAGGATTATAGAAGCATAGAGAGATCAAGGGTTTCTGTTGTGCAGAGGAATACCTAGAGGTCTTGGATAAGGGTGTTTGGGAGCTTAGTTTAAAAAAGTGCTCCTCAGGCATGCTTGCACCCAAGGCTTAGTGAGGCACTAGCCAAAACGCCTCGGTGTGCCTTATAGAACTACTCTGCAATTTTAGTATTTTTTTTCTTCTCAATACTTTTCTTATGCTCTTCTCCTTGTCACATGATCACCAATGTTTATTTCTTTACATGTTAACCCTCCTTACAATCCAAAAAGGGAAATGTGACACAAACAATTTTCTCATTAACACGAATTAATTTTATAAAAACTGTGCGTAAGACCCTCGTTGCCTCAGTGCACCTTGCGTCTTCTAAACTAAGTTTGAGGGTGAAATAGGTCAACTTGGGGTTCAAGAGAATATAACTGGATAGGATTTAACTTGGTTTGGTTCTCACATTTTTTGATTAGTTTTGCTCTCTGTCTACTGTTATCTTACTCGGATCCTTCGCAGTTTTTTTTTTTTTTTTATATTATCTCTTTTGTTTCATCTAATTACTTCGGTTTTAAACTCGCATTTTTCCTTATTGATCCATTTGTTGCTCATTTCTGATTTTATGACGGTAGTTTTTTTCCTGTCTGTCTCTCTCGCTCCATCGTTCCCACTTTCTAATAACAATTCTGTATGATTCCTTGTGCTAGCTGATTTCAAGTCATTTTTTACCACAGTTCTCTAAGTCTGCCTGAACTGTCAGACCCTACACATTGTTGAGTGTCGGACACGACTTTTTTAAGGTGAAAATTTTTATATTTACGGTCTCAATGAAGCGTTCTGTCGTAATGTCGAAGTGTCGCCGTGTCGGGCATCCAATATGCTGACAAAGTGAAGTGTCTAAGGGACATTATATTTTTAGGGATACGGCTTTATTGGTTCTGAAGTTGATTGTACTAATTCACTATATGTGTCACTTATTTGTCTTTCTGCAGTCTATACGTCTCAGTTTTTTGGATCTGGTTATGTTATTGACGATTAATACTTCCAGGGTCTTAGTTTCTCACCAGAGATGCAACTCAAGCCGACAAAAACCTTTTCTGGAGGATGGCGAATGCGCATAGCTCTTGCACGTGCTCTTTTTATAGAGCCCGATTTATTACTTCTTGATGAGCCAACAGTAAGCATTGGAAAATATATGTTCAGCTCCAGTGTTGCATTTTCTTTTCTATGACGTGGATGTGATGTCTTCTCTGTTTTAATTGTCAGAATCATCTTGATCTGCATGCTGTGCTGTGGTTGGAATCCTACCTTGTGAAATGGCCAAAAACGTTCATAGTTGTATCTCATGCTCGAGAGTTTTTGAACTTGGTAAGCTTTTCTGTGAGGGGGAACTTTCTGTAGAAGAATTTTCCTTGTCCTTGTGAAAACTTTCTTGTGGAAGTACTGACAATTGTCACATTATGCTTCCAGGTTGTTACTGATATCATACATTTACAAGGGCAGAAGCTGACATCGTATAAAGGGGATTATGACACATTTGAGAGGACACGCGAAGAACAACTCAAGAATCAACAAAAAGCCTTTGAGTCGAATGAAAGATCCAGGGCTCATATGCAGGTCTGTGTCATCAACTAGTTATATATACGAGTCCAATCTGTTTGCTCGACTTTCCTGAACCATGTTTGGCTACGTACCTGTCCATTACACATGCCTTAGTTTAAAAAAACGCGCCTTGGATGTGGCACTAGCCAAAATTCCTCGGTGCATTTTAGGCGCGCCTTTTAGACAAGAGAGGGTCTCATGTAAAACCGTTTGACATGTAAAACCAATAAATAACTTACAACAAGTAGTTATTATAGAGATATATTAATACAATTAACTTGTGGTTTTACACTAATGCTTGTGTAAAACCGCCTTAAACAAGAATTATCCTTTAGACAAGGCTCACCTAACAAGGCTAACTAGTACGCACTATCCATATCTTTTAGACAAGGCTAACCATTTCTTTTTCCCCATTATTCCTAACTTTATTCCTTGACATGTTAGCCAACTCGAAAACTCCTAAAAAGGCTATTGTTGCCCAAAAATTTACTTGGACATTACAAATTTGTGATCAAAAATAGGGTGCCTCGCATCCAAAAGGCGCGCGCCTTCGCGTTGCGCTTTGTGCCTCCTCGCCTCGGCTCCTTAGCGCCTCGGTGCGCCCTGCGCATTTTCAAACTAAGACACATGCACTCTTTCGCTCTGTTTTACTTATGTATTATCATCTGCTTGCTCGACTTTCCTGTACTGTGTTTGCTCGGTTTTCCTTTAGGTATATGTATTATCATCTGTTTATCTCCCTTTTTATGAACATATGTCGATGCCATCTGTTTCCATCACGTATTTCATAGTTTTTGCTTATGCCTTATTGGAATTGTGCTACACTTAATCCACTTCATCTTCTTTGTTGCAGAATTTCATTGACAAATTTCGCTACAATGCCAAGCGTGCCTCCCTTGTTCAATCTAGGATCAAGGTGCTTGTTACTTTCTTGTCACTTCTCTGAACGCATTTGTCAGTGTCTTTGTCAATTGTCACTGTCTTTGTCAATTGTCATTTTCTTGACTGTCTTATATATAGTTTTGATTTTACATCTATCTAATGGAGAGTATTTTTGAATGTGATTGCAAATATGTTAATTAAGAATTGCTTCGAAAAAATCCCCCGTATAACTAAATGTTCACTCATAGTTAGTTCATGCAAGTATGCGACTGATACGAGTTCTCTCACTTTCTGATGTTCATGTTGCTTTATTGTTTCAGGCATTGGACCGCATGGGCTTCGTAGATGCTGTAGTTAATGATCCCGAGTATGCACCAACCTTTGCATATAATTTTTTTGTTCTCCAGTACTTGCCTCTTCATGTGACATCGCTTTTATGTATTGAGTTAACTTCAATGTTATGTAATTGTTGCAGTTATAAATTTGAATTTCCAACCCCTGACGACCGACCAGGCCCGCCAATTATAAGCTTCAGGTCTGGTGTGCTATCATTATTTTATGTTTTTTTTGCTTCTTTTGGTTGCTTAGTTTAGCTATAGTTTAAGAATGTCTAATAAATGTCTCTATTTTTCTTCTGAAATTGTTACAACTATACTCTCTAAAACATATTTCCATGTTTGTTTGGTGCGGAGTTACAGACACTTTGTTTGGTCATTTGCCTATTTTATGATGCGCACTAATTGACAGTACTTTACAAACTAAAATTGTGCTTACAGATAATTTGTAAAATTGATGACAAATTAGAATTTAATTTTCAGTGATGCATCGTTTGGCTATCCTGGTGGTCCGTTATTGTTCAAGAACCTAAACTTCGGAATTGATCTTGATAGCCGTATTGCAAGTAAGTTATCTATGTTAAAGAAGCCTTTTGTCTGATTCACGGTGCTAATCAATGCCTCATTGATGTGTTATAGCTCCTGCAATTTTAATTCCGGTTTGTTCAAAATATACATTTGCTCTTAACACTTATGTTGTACTTCTAAAGTCACTTGTGTTTAAAGGATATATTTTGTATGTAAAAAGCGTTTAAAAGTTGTCTCTGGGTTTGTAATAGACTGCAAACATCTGCCTCGTTACTCACCTAGGCAAGGGCCTTTGACGTGCTGGGGCAATGTTGTTACTGTAGTACATGTAGAAAGTTTATCTGGTTGTAATAAGCATCTGCTGTGTACACAGAAAATTTCAAATAATGAAGATTCTGATTTTTTTTTATGTAGTAAGAATCGTAGGCTAAATCAAGATGATAATTCTATCGATTAGGAGAGTCACTCAAAAACAGTATCGAGGTGACTGCATGTGATTTCTAGGGAAAGGGTCGATTACATCTGCCATCCAAAACCCTGCTTGGTGCAGGAGCCACTTTAGGCAATTATGTCTTCTATTACCAGACTTGAATATTTCCACGCTTTGTGTTGAACTGTTAATACTGCCATTTTGGTAGTAAATTTGTTGACTCTCTTGACAATTTTGTCTTCTCCAGTGGTTGGTCCCAATGGTATTGGAAAATCTACAATACTAAATTTGATTGCCGGGGAGTTGCAACCAAGCTCAGGAACTGTTTTCCGCTCAGCAAAGGTATATTAGATCTCTTGGAGTGTTTGCTGTCTCATCGCTGGTTAGGCTTGATTGAATTACTGTTGTATATTTGCAGGTCCGTATTGCTGTATTCAGTCAACATCATGTTGATGGACTTGACTTATCGTCAAATCCTCTTCTCTATCTGATGCGCTGCTTCCCGGTGAGTTCTTAGAACACTGTTGGTGTAGGTTAACTTTATGGTATTAGTGTGTGTGTGTGTGTGTGTGGGTGGGTGGGGGGGATTTGGTTGCTTGTCTGAGGTTAGCAGGGTTCTTTTGCTAATAGCTATCGTTTTCAGTATCTTTCTGCAGGTTCTTGAGAAATGCTACTAGAAACATCTAATCTAAAGAACTTTGTCAATTTTTACATTTTTAGGGTGTACCTGAACAGAAGTTGCGTGGGCATTTAGGTTCATTTGGTATTACTGGTAATCTGGCACTTCAGCCAATGTACACCTTGTCTGGTATGTTCCTTCTAAGCACATGTCATCTAGCTTAACTTTCTTTTACGTTCCCGAAGGTTATTTTTTAGTGCTCAAGATTTGAAAAAATCTTTTATCTTCCTCCCATCCCACTAAGCACCTTGTCTGATTCTAGTTGTTGAGTTCTCCATGGTTTTGCTGGATGCTGAATAATCTTTATGTCACAGGTGGTCAGAAAAGTAGAGTAGCATTTGCAAAGATTACTTTTAAGAAGCCACACCTGTTGTTGCTTGATGAGCCATCAAATCATCTTGTAAGTATATCTTTGTTGCCTTTGTGGCTCTAATTTAGATCTGAATCATAGATGGACTGTAGATTAATCAGAGATTTTGTAATTGAAACAAACTGAGTTTTGTCCCTGGTGTATTGAATCCACTGTTTGACCTTTCTCTTGAATGGAACTGCTTTTTGTCAAATTGGCCGTTGAATTAGTGTGGTCTGTTGTAAAAAATCGCCTTGACATCAATGTTGAATTAAATTGTGTATCATGACGTGTCTCTTGTTGAATGTATTCAATCTAGAATCAGAATTGTCTTAACTTCACTAACGACACAAGTAAATAAACTTTGATAGCCTTTTGTACATGTGTTATAAAGGCCCTCTGTGGAAGATATATTCTTTTTTCAGTCCCTTTGAGAGTGCATCACTGGACGAACTGGTCGATGGGAAAATTTAATTTACAAAACTCTTGCCACTTTGGGCGCCGACTATTTGTTGCTGGACTCATGGTACTTGTTCGAACTGCAGGATCTGGATGCTGTGGAGGCACTAATTCAGGGTCTTGTTATGTTCCAAGGGGGCATATTAATGGTATTTATATACTTTGATTTATTTCTAGCTGTCATCTAATTATATTCGTATGAATAATGTATGATACTGTCATCTCTTTTCTGGAGGAATAGTCCACTACGGCAGTGTTTAATGTAGTAGATGTTGTTTTCGTATGTTCCAGGTTAGTCACGATGAACACCTTATATCAAACAGTGTTGATGAGCTGTGGGTAGTTTCGCAAGGGACAGCGACGCCATTCCACGGGACATTCCAGGATTACAAGAAGATACTGCGGTCATCTTGAATACTTAGCGTGGGTGTTTTAGAATATTTCAGTGAGATACTAGTCCTTGTCTGACTTATATACTCCCTTTTTATTCGTAAAGGATTTTTATTGTGCAGACAGCAGAGTTCATGTTAACGACGATTATACTGTAAGGGAAACCAGAATTTGAAGAATGTTTTACAACGATAATCAGATAGTTTACAATGCAAGAGAGTATATTTATAGATATGAAGGGATAAATTGGATGAGGAATGACCACACCACATTCGACTCCATTAAACAGACATGTACTGCTCTCTATTTGTTCATCATTCTCTGCAATCAGGATTTCATTCCACATTTTTGTCTTCGTTATATAAAATGAATCAATTCCAAAAGTTCCAACCAAACACCTCCTTAGTGTTAGGGGGTAAGTATATGTCCCACATCGGTGATGGAAAGGTGAAACATCTTTATAAGTGTCCACCAAATATGATAGTACGACAGAGTTAAGATATCCTTTTTGACGCCAAGGAGTAAGGACACTTGGGAGGTCAGCATTAAATATTAATTTTTTGCTTCAATTGCCCCATATTGTACAAATTTGTTAAACCTAGCTCTTCTTCGACGGGTCGTCAAATGTTGTACTTATGTGTTGTGGTGTTCATTTGATATGCTATACTTACCTTGACTTGCATATCCATCTTATTTTTTGGGTTTTTGGTCTTATTGTGTGGGTCATGTTTCCAATTTGACATTATTTGCCTTTTTTTTGGGCCTTTGGTCAGGTTGTGTGGGTCATGTTTCCAATTTGAGTTTACTCGACCTTTGGTCAAGTTGTGTGGGCCATTTTTCGAGTCTCGGAAATGTAACGTTTACCACTTATCGTGCGGAATTGTTCACTCTGTGAGTTTGGTGCACCAGAGTCAAATTGAGGACGTATTAGTATCATAGCCCCACCAGGAGGATAGTTGTGTTAAGTCATGATTGTTGAGTTGCATTTACCAAATGTTCACCACAAAAACTAGGAATAGCTTAACAAAAATAAAAGTAAAGGTAGGGTGTTACTAAAGCGGTATAAAATAAAGAAGGGTGTGAAAAACCCTCTTAATTTAATTGATTGTTGTACTTTGTATTAGTAGTGTTCATGGTTATCCAAACTCCAAACACCGAATGAAAACACAAAAACCTCTGTTCTTTAGATTGAGTTGACTGAACTGAACCCTAAACAATTCAAAATCCCTGAAACTAGATTGATTTTGGTCACTGCGGTTGACCAATATTGAACCAGATTAAACTTAGGAATGCCATTGAGGTAGAGCAACGATTGATGTAGGCCCCTCCTCCGCACCCGTATCCACCATGTATTACTCATGTCCAAACCCGCTGTCACAACCATGGCACGTATAAGTTTCCAAAACCTGTACGTGCTCCAACAAGTGGAAATACAAACCCGTACTCGCCCCATTTATCCACTAACTATGATGGATGATACATTTCATGGATGGTGGACAAGTCGGATGAGATTTTAAAGGGACGGATGGATGACGGATGAGGCTTCACCTAACCCGAACCCGATCCATTGACATCCTACTAATAACTTGAAAATAGCTACCAAAAATGACCCGAAGCCGAGATCACCCGACTCAAAGTGAATTACGAGCCCGAAACTCCACCAGATCTGTCCCGATCCAGTTGACCTGTTTGCCATGTCTCCGTCACGAGTGCTAAGCTAGCTAAAAATTGAAGTCTCTACAATCGCAGGATACCCATATTCCTCCCCAAATTTGACACCAAACACCTGTGTCCTCGCCGTCGCTCACCGGTGTCAGCGTCTCAGCAGCCACCACCAAGGTAGTTGACAACAACTCCACTGCCCACGTGGATTGTAAGTATAATTTATAGGGTTGTATTTTAATTGTTAGGGTTTTTGGTTGAATTAATTAATGTTATTTGCAAGCAAGATGATGAATTGTTAGGGTTTTGGTTAAATGTTATTTTGAGGTCTCCAATTTATGTTTGGTAACAGGGTTTGTGAAAATCATAGTAAAAGAAAGAAAATTGTTGTTGGGTTAAATTGAAGAAGATATGGAAAGAGAAGGGGAGAGCGTGTCAGGCGGAGGAGGAGAGGAAGAGATGTTGGGAGTGAAGGAATTACGGGAACAGATTGAAGGTCGCATCCAACGGCGTCACTGTGAACACCAGCAGTTGATGTCCTCTTTCCAAACCCAACTCCCTCATTTGATGCCCTCCCTCCATCTGTCTCTCAAACTCCTCTCCGCCTTCCACCGCCGTCCCGACTACTTTAACAACCAAGGCCAAGGCCCCCTTACTCCTAATCCTATTCCTAGTCCTCCACCTGTTGATTCCTCCACCAAGGCCCCCTTCACCCTCAAAAAGAAGAAGCAACAACAACAACAACAACAACAACAGCCGCACCACCACCACCTCCACCACCATCCCAATCCGAATACCAATCCCAATACCAATACCAATACGAATTCCAATACCAATATCATCAATCATTCAGACGACGACCTCATGAAAGACGTTGAGGAGATCTTAAACAGGAAATCCTTCAAGGAAACCCTCAAGTCTCAGGCTGGTCAAGAGTTTTTCAACCTCCTTCATCGTCCTACTGCTAAAGAGCGTGCTATTGCTAATACCTTTAAGACTAAAGGCGGCCCTCAACTTCAGCATTACTGCTTGTCTTTAACTAAGGAGGACTGCCGTCTCAAGTCCAACTCCTTCCTTGCCTGCGACAAGGTTCACTTTCGCCGCATCATTGCCCCCCATACCGACATCAATCTCGGTGACTGCTCCTTTCTCGACACCTGTCGTCACATGAAGACCTGCAAGTATGTTCACTATGAGCTTGACCCCACTCCTGACGTCTCCCCCATCATGGGTATGCCTACTCTTGCCCCGCCTAAACCCTTAAAAACTCAGCGTGCTGAGTACTGTTCTGAAGTTGAACTTGGTGAGTCCCAGTGGATCAGCTGTGACATTCGCAATTTTAGAATGGATATCTTAGGCCAGTTTGGAGTCATCATGGCTGATCCCCCATGGGATATTCATATGGAGTTGCCTTATGGCACTATGGCCGATGACGAGATGCGTACTCTTAACGTCCCTGCTTTACAGACCGATGGTTTGATTTTCCTCTGGGTCACTGGCCGTGCCATGGAGCTCGGCCGTGAATGGTAACAACTTGTTTCTTAACCTTCCCGTATTCTACCATCTTCCTGTTTCTTGCTCACTGTAAATTGACGACTTAATTTACTTGGCTGCACCCTATTGGCAGCTACATTGAAAGAAGCTTTAAGTAGCGAATGTCCACTGCGAATGACTGGCATTTCCTGTTTACTTTTCGCTGAATAACTCCTTTTTTTATATAGGTGATTTCTAGGTACGTTTTAGTAGTGTTTCTGTAGGCCATACTTTTACTACGGAGTACTATATTTGCGAGAATGCATACAGAAGCTTAAGAGAGATTCTTATGTTCAGTTGAATGGTTTGAAGCCTAGACTACAGTGCATCCGTGCATGTATAGAATCAATTGGCAATGAGAGTTAGGGAAATATTCTGTGTGTCAATTGTTGCATCAGTGCTTTGATTGATTTCCTGCTGTTTGTGTTAAAAGACTGGTGGTATACGTGCTTTGTTTTAATTTCTATTGTCAACTGTAATAAGTTATGTGGTTTTTTGAATTGTATATTGCAGTCTGGAATTGTGGGGTTACAAACGTGTCGAAGAAATTATCTGGGTAAAAACCAATCAACTTCAGCGAATCATCAGAACTGGCCGCACGGGTCATTGGCTGAACCATAGCAAAGAACATTGCCTTGTGGGTATAAAAGGAAATCCTTTAGTAAATAGGAATATTGATACTGATGTAATTGTGGCTGAGGTTCGTGAGACTAGTCGAAAACCAGATGAGGTAAAATCTAATTAAATCATATTTTGTAGGTTTCTTTTGCCCATTCATATAATCTGGTTTGTGCTATTTATGAAGTAATGTGTCCTTTTTATAGATGTATCCTTTGCTGGAGAGGATAAGTCCAAGGACGAGAAAGCTCGAATTGTTTGCTCGCATGCATAACACACAATCAGGGTAAGACCAGAATCCCCTCAGGAACACATATTCGATTTGTACTTTCCTCCGTTTGTGTTTCTCTCCATATCTATCATTCTCTCTGGGTGCAAACTCTCACAAGTTGCTGGGACACAATTAGCCATTTAGGGGCGCATTTATCCCATGTGAAACGTCTGACGTTTGCACAATTTGGTCATTCGCTTCATTTTTACATATTATGTAAATCTCTTATGTTTGTGTGCCTTGCGGATCTCTTTATTGTGCCATGGAACTTTATCAGTTTGATTTTTATGAATTCGAAATATAAAACATAATTCTTTGAGAACGGGATGTCTTGTATCTCCCTATGAAAAAGAGATCATTATCCACTGTGTTAGGTGGGGTTGGTATTGGGGTGTAAATAAATTTTAAACAGCCAACATAGCCTTTAGAAGTCCGAATTAACTCTCATGTGAAATACTTGGCTTGTTTAAAAAAGTTAGAGGTGTTTAACTGTTTACTATGCTTGTACGAGCCTTTAATCTTTTTGTCTGTATGATCCCTCATATGGGGCATTAGGTGGTTGTCACTGGGGAATCAGTTGAATGGAGTGCGATTAGTAGATGAAGGGCTGAGGGCGAGGTTTAAGGCTGCATATCCAGATGTTGAAGTGCAGCCAACATCTCCTCCAAGGAGCAGTGCAATGGACATAGATCCTGGTGTCAGGACTCCCTTTTCTGGAACTGAAATTAGTTCGGAGCTACCTCAAGCTGATGTTAATCCACAAGGAAAGCCTTCTTCCAGTCAAGATGTTGCCATGGTTTGTTGATTAGCATCTTGTTTTGTTGATATCCAAACTAGTTAGTAGCCACCACAAGCTGATGTTATTTAACCAGGCAAGCCTTCTTCAAGTTATAAGATGTTGTGGTTAGTTGATCAGCATCTCATTTCGTGACATCCAAACAAGATGAATTTTGGAGTGCAACATTTGTCGTATGACTGACCTTTGCAAGTACCTGACACCCCCTTTCCTTAGGTGCTCGGTGTTACCTGACCTATAATCAATTTGGGACCAAGGCTTGTATTATAGGATGGATGAGGTTGCAGCTTACCAATTATAACTAAGTGTTATGCTTGTGCTTAGTATAGTTTCAAGTGTTTTTCGGTTGCTTAAGGTTATTTATGATTTTGTATTGAGGCTCTTGAAGAATGTTTTTATCAAGGCACTTGTTAAAGCATACTTTATTTCGATAACTAGTTACAGAGTATTTATTTCATCAACGTCGCGTGAGCTTATTTTTTATTCGTTCTCCAAGATATTTTGATGATTGACGTTTTATGTGTATGTTATCGTATCTTTATTTGGTTTGGCTTTCGCTTTCTGTACGTGTTGAGTGACGATCACAATGAAACTCGTATTTTATTTTGTTGAGAGCATGAATACACAGATATAACATCGCCTGACATTAGTATTAGTGTAGCTTGCAAAGTAACGTAAACTCATATACAAAGCTTTGTCCAACTAGACATAAATATTTTTAAACACGGTGTTGGCACATAAAATTTGAGTAAATGCCACGTCGGAAGTCAAAAGTCAAAATATTGATACGGCAGAAAGAAATACAAACACGTCAGAAGTCAAAGTCAAAATATTGACCCGTCAAAGGAAATATTGAATATGTTACCAACAATGTCATATCCATGTAAATGATTCACACACCTATACCACACAATATCAGTAGCTGATAACTCACACATAGCATAGTTTACACCCACACATGTAGTTCAAGTCTCTGCCGCTATGGAACCAACCACACATTCTTTCACATCCAATACCAAAAGTTCATACTCATGGAACACCTACTCCAAAGTATTCCTACTACCACTAAGGATAAACTACACATCACACATATGCATTCTCATATCCTAACACTCTCCCCGTCTTCCTTACCATAGAGTTACTGGCCTAAGCATATTAGGGCCGGGATTCTGGAATGAGGGCGTCTTCTCACCCAAAATTGATCATGAGGGGCTCCTAACATACATACACCTGGTTCATTTTATTTAGACACCTTACGCTCATTTGTTCATTGGTTTCAGGTTCTAAAATCGTCGCTCTGATACCACTTTGTAACACCCCCACTTACCAAAGAGTCCTTACCAAGACCTTCCCTAGTAAATACGGGGGCTACCATCTCGGTTGCCCGAGGTAGTACATATCAAAGATACCATAATGAAACAGATTACATAGATTAATAGTTTTAGTGATTACAAACCCAGACTAAGCCATACAACTGCCAAACCACAGTGAGAAAGTCTAAGACTCAACAGAAGCTATGAAAACAAGATGAAGCCTCAGCGTCCCTCCAAACCACATGAAAGCTCAAGCAACAACACCTGCTAGACACTGCTCACCATTCATAGATCACCGCAGGTTTTAAAACATAAGAAGGGTCAGTACAACTATACAATCAACTACAATCATACAGGTACGTAACACAAGACGAACCAACCGGTACACAACAATCCACCAAACTCCCAAAGTAACCAAGGGCTCTCATCGCAACATGTAACAACCCGGATTATAAAACAAAGGAAAAACGTGAAAGAAAAGAGAAATCAGAGTATGACACTGATAAAAGGGTCAAGGTGGCGGAAACACATGACCAAATCCGGTTTGCTACTAAACCAAAACCAACTAATACATTATTCAAGGGTTCTCAAAACATGAAACAAACTCCTAAACAATTTATTCATCTCGCCTCACAGCATCCCAGCAAGATATCACCCAAACAGCATAGCATCTGAACAACCTGAGAATGGGGGGGGGGGGGGGGGGTCGACAATCAGTCGAGAGTAACTAGATGCTCTCCCAGTCATGTTTACAACAATTGAATATAACGAACCAACAATCATAACAATTGAAATGCAAACCAGTAAACATGTAAGACTATGTACATCATGTTAAACAACTGAAACTTACCATGACTTAATCAAT
>VHZZ01000914.1:15119-25932 GCA_009801015.1 Silene noctiflora
CGATTTACTCTTATTCAAAATCAACATGTACATAATTAATGCTACTTTTATGTTAAAATATAAGTAAGACCTTGAACAAAATTTTCTATTTTCTTTTTTGCCTTCACGCCATCATTAACTTAATTGCTCAAATCTTTCTTTTAATTTACATAGCCATGTTGGATAGTTGTCTAGCTTTTTATACTAAGTTAACATAGTCAAGTAAGTTACGATTGATTTTCTATATAATCTCTTCTTAAATCCATAACCTTGTTAATTTTGTTAATTTTTTGGGTGATGAGTAGTAATGACATAACATGATTCTTCTTTTGTTGTAACTTAAGGATATCTGGGGAAAAATAAATAAAGTTTAGGGGTACAATGGGAAATGCTCAAACATTTATTTTTATTTATATTTTTATTAATTTTTAATTTCATAACTATTGCCACGTCATCAAAAGATAACGTTCTGTTAATGGCAGTTACATGAAGGGGTACCACGGGCACAAAAGTAGAACCTTAAGGGTACCGTGAGCAGATTCTTAAAAGCGGGGGTACCATGGGAAATCTGACAAAATTCAGGGATACCATGGAGAATTTCCGTATGATTAAACTAGCTCGCTAATTATGAAAAACATATATACTTTTCAATAAGTATGGCATGTAATAATAAGTATGGCCGATAAACAAACTAAACACGAAATAATAATAGTCTCACTCTTTTTGCTTTTGTTTTCCGTTTATACATGATCTCCTAAATGAGACTTTGACCATCAATTTATGTACGTATATATTATAACTACCGGTTAAATTACTTATTTATGGAGAATTTTCTTATAACAAATATAACTATGTAAAAATCAGATTACAAAATAATATAATTTATAATAATTTATATATGGTCAAAGCCTTGAAATGTTGACCTCCAAATTGATAAATGGGAGAAACATATACGGAGTACTTGATAGTGATGATACACCTTTCATTTTAGTGGATTATTCTAGGAATTTTCTAGGTAATGACTAACACCCCCCACATTGAAGAGGAGAGTGTATCCTTTTAGCACCTTCTCTCTTCTAAGAGGATATCCTCTTCAATGTGGGACTAATTTTGACATCTTCTTTAAAGGAGGAAGAGGAAGACTTCCTCTATTTTTAGAGGAAGTACAACCTAGGCCCTTGTGCCCATTCCCCTATGAAATTATTGCATGTGGTTTTACTTTATATAATTACCATATCCATTATTATTAAAATATAATTAACATATGAAAGAGGAAATAAATTGAATCCTTTTTTAATGTGGGAAAAAAAATTAGAAGAAAATGGGAGGACGATGGAGATAGTGGAAAATATTATTCTCCATTTCTTTTCGTCCTTTTTTCAACAGTTTAAACTCTATCCTATAACAATCTAATCATTATAATTTTTAGTAATGAGGGTGAATTAATAGCAAGTCTCCCATGTAACGGGAATATCAGTCACAATTTTGCGGCGGATTAAATATTATCCATGTAGGGTAGGTAGATAAGACAAAACAGAATAGTACTCCCTAGATACTCTTCTATTGTCGTATTTATCCGTGTGAGTAGTATTTGACCCCGTATTTATCCATATGCTTGCGATAATGAATATGCCCGTCACAAATAAGAATTGTGGTGAATTAATACAGGAGTATTTTAGTTTGCCCACCAAAAACGTAAATATAATTAACTCCAATACTTTTCTGGCACAAACTTATAAATTGGGTCGAAAATACCAAGATTATTCTTGGTCATTGCCTCCAAAGTTATGAACAGATTAATAGTTAGGCAAAGAAATATTCAATTTCTGTGACAAAATATCTAGCAAATTAATCCGGCACTAAAATTGATTTTTGGTTCCGAATTTTCTTAAATTTATAAGCAGGCACCAAAATTAAAATTGAAACGGGAGACCGAGTACGGCCTTGTTTTTTTGGATTGAAATTGGCTGAATTGGATTAAATTAAATTGAAATGACCTTATAACTTATAGGCAGTAAAAATTTGAACTAAAATGTTGAGTTGATCTGAAGTGAATGAAACTGAACTTAACTGACTTGAACTAAACTGAATTTATAAAAATTGAGGTTAAGTCTAAAAAAACAGGGCTTAAGTATTTAAATGGTCAACTATATACAACAATTCCGCAATTGACCTTTTGAGAAACCGTCTAACATTATGTGATTATAAATAGGGTTACACATATCATCAAAGTAAGGAAATGGTTTCACCGTAATAAATAACACTAATTCTCCTATGAAACAGTTTTATAGTACTTTTTTTACTAGAGTTGGAGTACTTTTTTTCCTCTTTTTAATTAACTCGTTATTAGTTAGTGTGTTATGATCGAAGATGTTTATTTGTCCTAATATTCTCATTTGAGACCATTTCATAGAAGAGTTACTCAATATTACAAACATAAGGTCCACTAATTATAAATAGGATTATAGAATTTATAGGAGGTCTCACACTAAAATAGTGTGAAATCTTCCATAGAAAAATTAATGGCTTTTGTTTGGTAAAATTAGAGGAAACCTAAAGTTAGCTAAAACTTGAAATTGTAGCTTAAAATTAGAAGTCGATTAATAAGGTAGATGATTGTATGAAAATGTTTTGCAAATTAACTGAAAGGGTTGCTGATATATGATAAAATGGTATAAAAAAAACATAATAAGTATTTGATATTACAAAATAAAAGGGTAAAAATGAAGATAAAATAGAGACGCATAGCTTATTTTTCACAAGCTACCTTGGATAACTTTTATTTCATTAGCTTTTTTTTTTTGGATAACTTTTATCAAGTTGTCTCGTCTCATTGTCACCCAAATACTTATACATAACAATAAATTGACTAAAATTTTAATCATATAAATTACTTTAGCCAAATAATCGAGTTTATTTACCTTGGTAAATAAAGTCTATGCTTCTAATGTGGTCGGTTTAGTATGGAGTATGGCCAGTTATTATCCTAATTAATAAGGGTCATTCTTGCAAGGCTGTTTAAAAGGAGGTTTTTAGAACTGGGATCCATAACTTAAAAGAATGCGCTTTAAAATTCACGATCTCTGTTAATATTTTATTAAAAAAAAAAAATCATTTTCTGTATTATTTTGAACAAAATATATGATATATGATATATAATACGGTTCCTTATATTTTCGGGGACCTGTTTTACCACATAAAACAGGACCTCTCAAATCCATTAGACTTATTTTATTTCCCACATGATTAATTAGCTACCATATCTTGTACATCTTCTATTCTATGTTGTAATAGCTTTGCATCATCATGTATGTAAGCACAATACACAAATATACAAATATATAATTGACAAGAATACATTATATATGGTCTAACAAATCTTTGATGATTTGGAGGGTGGCTATGTCATTTCCTTTTCGAACTTACCACTAATTTCACTATTTAACTTAAATTAAATCTTTTTAATGTGAATCATTTTTGTCCGGTCAATCTTTTGCTTGGAATTGTTTTTCTTTAATTACCTTGAATTTGCCCATTTTATGTTATATTCATGTAACAACTAACCTTAATCAAATCACATTAGATGTCATATTTTCTATTAATAAATGATGTCACAAAACGGATAGGAGGTGTGTGTCAAACTAGGTAGCACCGAAATGGATAGAAACACGGACATAAAACAAATACGTGATACGACATTCCGTAAAATATAGAACACATAACACATTTTTTAAATTTAATAAAACATACAATAAAACATACTCTGTATTTTTTATAGTTATAAAAGTACAACTTATAAAAGTATATTTATTAAATTTAAAATAAATAAAAAATTATGTAATATATGCTACTCTCTTTGTCCCTGAATAATTTACGTTTAGTTTATTTTGTGAGAGGAAATTAAAGCAAAGATAAATAAACTATTCATTGGCATTGGGGGACTGATTACTTACGGAGTAAAACATAAAGGTTAGATTTAAAAATAGGTGATATTTAAACATATATAGAAAATAAGTCATATATTCAAAAGATAAGCATGATTTATTACAAAATGTCTTTAAATTACATTATATGGTATCTATATATGCTGAGCTGAAGTGTGATCTTAAGTATCTAACAAGTGCCAAAACTTTAAAAATATTAATAAAAAAAGTGGATATTATTTATTAAGTGTTTGATGACACGGTTTATTAAATGTCTGACACGTATTTTGGTACGTCGTGCGGGTGTATGTGCTACCTATGTGTGAAACAACTTCATTCACATAATATTAGTAATAGCATTATGATTCATGAGCATAATATATTAATTTGCATGAATCAAAAGTCATTAATTAAGTTGAATTAGGGTTTACTTGAATTGCAAGGTACCGTGTATACGTGTATGCTATTTTTAGTCAAACTCAAACATAACCGTTGGAGATTTCAAAGGGTTGTCGTTATATTTTTCTACACAATTAGGGTTGGTAGTATACAAATTAATAATAATAACTACTACTACCAAAAATGGATAGAGATGGTCGTTAATACGCATCTTGTGTGATCAATCATAATGTTGACAATTTACCTTCTTAAGTAATGTATATCTTCTTCATTTTTAATTTTATTCAAAAAAAAAAAAAGTGATATAACAAATTCTTACGTAGGTGACTATACATAGACCTGGCAAATCGGGTCAAAGGGTCGGGTTCGGGTCGGGCCAGTTCGGGTCTTTCATTGATTTCGGGTTAGTTCGGGTCGCCTCGGGTCATTTCGRGTTTCGGGTCTATTTCGGGTTTGTTCGTCGGGTCAGTTTCGGGTATTCGGGTCGGGTTATTTTGGGTCGGGTCATTTTCGGGTCAATGAATAAGAGAGAAAAAGCTATTTCAAATCTTTTCGGTTCAAGTARAGTTATGTTTTGTCGGGTCATTTTCGGGTTGGGTGGTTTCAGAACCGGGTCATTTTCGGGTTGGGTCAGTTACGGGTCAAGAGCTCGGGTCATGTTCGGGTCAGGTCGGGTCTGTTTGGGTTTTCGGGTCACCTTCGGGTAATGTAGTTCGGGTCATTTCGGGTCTCGGGTCAGCCTTTTCGGGTCGGGTCAATCGGGTCGGGTTGCTTTTGCCAGGTCTAACTATACACAAGAAGGTTTGTAAAACGGGTTCTTGTTAGTAACTAATTCCCTATTTACTAAAAGAATAAGTGAACTCACAGACTTTCCCTCCAAAAAAACATATTTTTAAATAAGGAAGTTATTGATAATTTAATTATATTCACTAAATAAGGAAATTAATAAATATAATGTATTTTATTATATAATTCTTTTCACTAAAATTAATCTTTTCATCAAATTATATAATTTTCATTAGACACTATACTATCATATTTTAATTAAAATATAAATAAAGGTAAACTATAAACTATTAAATCTTTTATTGATGTTATTATTTGTGAATGACCCGACTTATACTATGTATAAACAAAATTTTAAATCGTTTTGATTACTTTCATGACCAAAAAAATTAAGAAAAATTATAAATTGAAATCATTGGTTTGTGATATAAAAAATACTTTTTAAAAAAAATATATATTTCAGCACATTACTCACATTACTCAATTCTCTTTGATTAATTTTCAGTATTTTTTTACCGTAAAAAATACAATTAATGAGATACCACTATTATTTTACCGTTCAATTTTACTCATTTTTCTTAAATAATTTTACAATTCAATTTTTTTTTCTCATATAAAAAAATAATCACGTGAAATATGAAAAATTAATGAGGTATTATTTTAGCATAATTAAATAATACAAAAATAAAAACTCTATAAATACCACGCATTAAATGTGCGGGATCTCAACTAGTTTCTCATTTAATGAATAATGTTGTTTCAGATTTTCAATAAATCTATTTTACACAATTTTTGTATAAAATGAGCTTACAGGAGAACGAACTCGTATCTAACGTAGTCATGTATTTATATACCCAAGAAGTTAGTAACTAATTTCTCATTTAGAGTATATTTTTTTGTGAAATGTAAAGTAACATGCCAGTTTTGAAAAGTAAAAAATGTTACTCTCTCTTATTATTCAACTAATTCTTTACGTTTGATCAAAGTATTACTCTTCACAAATAATTAAATAAAAACGTGAACAACTAGCTAAATGGACGGAGTAATTAATCTCTATATTATATCAACTAATGGTTTGAGTTATCCATATTAATATGATGAACTAATAAAATAATTAAACAATGACATAAGCTTATTCAAATAAAGATGATGACATAGAGACTAATCCATTATACTTTCCTTAATGACTTATTAGGCTTGATTGTTAGCTCTTACCAACTTCTAAGAATAGGAGGTTATAACTGTCGTAAGTTACAACGAAAGGATGGAAACATCGAGTATTGGTTTAGATGGATTATACAACAATTGTAAGCAAGAATTTGTGAAAAACTAATGATTTATATGTCATTTTGACTTATAAAATCCCAAAATTAAAATTGGTGAATAATAATATACACGTATTACATAAGACTTTCTTATTTTAAGAATTAGTTTCATAATATATTATTACAATTATTAGTCTTACTTATAAGTTATAATTTTTGTAAGTTACAATGAACGTGTGGTATGCACCATCGCCCCAAAAAATCGATAAAATTACTAGTTTATTACCTATATGACTTAAAAATTTAAATATATAAATGTAATAATTTAATTTAATTAGATAAATGATCAAGTGTTTATTTCAAAAAGAAAGCGTATCCATCTTGTAAACGTACGATCTCATCATCACTATTGAAGTAAAATATTTTCGAGTTCATACATCGTTCCATTGATTATGTAGTCTCGGCGTAGTTTCAATAAACATTAGCTTATCGAAAAAGAAAAAAAAAAGTTTTATGTAACATAAAACTTCGTTGTATAATTACAAACAGTTACTGGCACAACGACGAAATAAATATTAACATGAACGCATACAACAGTCTCATATGAGTAATGAAAGGGATTTCTATAGAACTGTTAGTAAGACGAATCGTCCCTGGACGATCTCCTTCTATGTTTATGAGAGTGTCTTGTTTCGCCTTCGTGCTTGCGCGAGGATCGATGTTTTCCTCTATCCCTTCCATCTGAGCTTCTTTTCCTCTGAGGTGATGATCCATCTCCCTGACCTGGTTCTCTTTCTGGCTTCTGTGACGCCATTTCCTGATCGTCATACTTTCTCTTTCGTCTAGTTGGTGTCCTTTCCCTATCTTCAAACTCCCCTTTCCTTTTGGATGGTGACCTTACTTTTTCTTCCGAATTCCTCTTCCTCCATCTTGTTGAGGTTTCTCTCTCTTCCGAGTTCCTTCTCCTTGGTGGCGATGGAATCTAGCATGGTAGCACTGTCAGAATCCAATTAACTAGGCAAAAAAATATTTCGCTTTTTTTACATGACGTTTTTGGTTTTTGAGAAGACAGTCTGACTTTTGGCTTTAGGAGAAAAAAAATTACTCAATGTGAAAATGACTTACATTAAAAAAAAGAGGCAGTACTTTTGAGAAGAATTACGAAACTAGTTATCATTCAATTCGAACTGAAAATTGTATTCTAGGGTACAAATTCCATGATATTAACTCGTACTATGTTTTAGTGATACTCAAGATAGAGACATCGTCTACAAAATTAAGAACAACGTATAAGCACTTAGTATATCCCGCTCTAAGCGTTAAGTTGTGATCTGGTGGATAGAACAATCCTACCAAAAATCACCAAGATTGCTATCATTTTGATGGCTTTGCGCCAAAACCTGTGAATAGCTTAGAGTGTCGCTCTCCCATTGACATTGATTGTTTGTGCTAATCTCAGATGAAGAAAGGCCAGGAAGACGGGAACAGATTTCACGTCCCCATCTTTTGAGTGTCATGTTGCACGCAGTACGGTCTTAGACGTGAAGAGACACTTGTGCTGTGTCTCTTAGTTTTACTGTGTCAAAGAAATTTAGCTTTGACCATGATTAAGTTTTAAATTGTACTCTGTATTATAATATGAGCACAATATACCTGTTTGTGGCAAAACCTATGTTTTTTTATCAGGCAGGATAGCTTATTTGGGAAAACCTCTCGAAATTACTACTTGGAGAAAATGAAGCATATATAAAAAATAAATTTACCTGGAAACGTGATAGATACCTCCCTTCCGGAGGAGGTGAAATGCCCAATCGTTTCAAATCCTCGTAGGGGATAGGTCGCCTATGTTTAGCAAACAAGTCAGCATATAACACAAGTATCATTTATTTTATGTTTGTAAGATTTATGATGGTGGATCCAACCATTTAGATATGATCATTTGAAAACAAATGTCATTCGAGTCTCAAAATGACCTATGTTCAGAAGTTAACACACTCGTAACTTAGATGATTCCTAAAAGCAGGCAATAGCAAGCATGCTTATCCAAATTAGATTAAGTTAGAGGCGAGATGAAATGGTAGATACAAACATATCATTGTTTTGATGTTCCAAAATTTTATTAAACAAAAGACTAAACAAAATCAAACTTACAATGGAGCACGAAATGGTCTCTCTCGCCCTCCAAAACGAAGTTGTCCAGATTCCTTTTTACCACCAAGTCCTCCACCTATCGACAAAAACTGTATCATGAGAATACACTCGCTCATCAATGCTACATGCGTACATGCTATGTCTAAGAAGTGAAATCTACTGACCTAATCTTCTTGGAATCCATCCTGACATCAACTGCTGTCTATTATAATCAACAATGATTTCAGAATCATCGATGTATGAATGGTGTGCATCCTATTCAGCAAGGAAAAAATAACTTAGATTAAAACAGAACATAAACTTGAAGATGTATTGTGTTGAAAGTTGAAACCAGCCAGCCACTTGAGATGAATTCCGATTTAATCTTTTGTCAAGGATAACCCTTCTTACAATTTGAAACTGTGTTGAAAGAATTAGAAGGTAGCTGAAGAACTTTGCTTCAGAATGAGTAACCAGCTTGTTAGGCTATGCTAGGCAAACAGTATTTTGGGCTGTGTATGGGTCACATCTGTTCGTGTTCGGCCAATTCGGGTATGCTTGTACTCGGGCCTGGTTGGGTCAAGTTCACTATGTTTTGATATGTAGTAAGCAGTCATTCGGGGGTAAAGATCAATTTAGAAACAGAAATCCGGATCAACCTGGAACAGGTCAGACTAATTCCAGTTTGGGACAAATTTGGATCCCACATGTTTTAGTATTGGTCTGTTAGGTCGGGACCATATAATCGGGTCCACTTGTGACCAGTGGCGGATCTTGGAGTAAACAATAAGGGGGGTGATGTTTAACTTTTGACTTCAAGGGTGAATATTTAAGACTCGATCATTGAGTCAAGGGGGCTGACTAATAATTTTACACGGTAACATGAAAAACCAACGAGGGCCGGAACCCCTCTTGGCATAACTAAGGTCCTCCACTGCTTGTGACTACCATGCTCTCCTTACATACGAGTATCTATGTGTGGATATATGAGAGAAATTTTTAAGGCCGTAAATGTACACTTATACACACCATTGAAAAAAAAAACATTTACCTCATACGCGTGTCTCATTTCTCTCTCTGTTTCAAATTCAACAAATGCATAGCCACGTGATGCTCCTGTTACTGCAAAAGTATACAATAAACACGACCTATACTTTAGGTTAAGGAGCAAGTCAGAAAGAAAAAATATGTAGGAGCCAACACAAATGCATCAAAATGTCGAGAAGAGCTACCAATGCCGACTCAATGCCTTCATGCCCATTGAGACATATTCCACTAAAATTAAGCAGAAGAAACATCATCATTGATTTACTAGTTACTACCTCTTTCAGATGGATTGTCAGAGCTAACAAAACAATTTCTGAACAATTAAGTCCAAAAAAAAGAATCTATGGTCACAGATAATGGGAATTCATCCCAATGCACCCCACCATAAAACGGCTAGAGTAAGAACAAGACTCTATGTTGTCACCAGATCCATTTAGTCTTTACATATCTAAATATCGGCCAAAGGATGATTCGTGTTCTTTATCAAAATTTTCAGCGCATTCACTCAACAAGACTCACCCAATCATACGTAACTATACCAGTAGCATACCACTTGAGAATGAAACGCTATTAACTAGCCTTAAGATGACACTGCCCTATATATGCTATGCTCGATATGTAAAATATCACTTGCAGCCCAACATTCTACTCCATCAAACTACCAAACTCGAACATTCGAAGAGACACCCCCACATCTCATAACAAAAAAAAAAAACACATACACAACAACTGATAACAAAATCAATCTATTATATCTAATGATCGAATAAATCATAAACATAAATGTACCCACCATCCAAAAATTGGAAACCTATAGGTATGTTCTCACCTATATCCCTCACTAACCGCAGATTCTTCACCTTTCCGTACTTGCTCATAACCTATACAATACAACATTCACCATTCAAAATCCCCCTTATAATTTACAGCATTTCAACAAATAAAACAATAATGGAATAACCCAACAAAAGAACCATTAGTCTCTTTCCCCTAAACCAATCAGTAGCGGGATTAAGGGAGCTAGCAAGGGCAGTCGCTCACTCGCTCCCGAGCAATGAGAAGTTTGAAACTTTTAGTTATACCATATTACATTAAATTCCCCCCTAACTGCAATTCCTAGTTCCACCATTGCACTCACCTTCCCCTACACCAATTCAGTGGCAGAACTAAAGGAGCTAGCAGGGGCAGTCACCCTAACAACTTTTACCCTATTACATTCATAATTCCGCCCACCTTAAAATTTAATTCCAGCTTAATCCTAGTTCCGCCACTGCACCCACCTTC
>VHZZ01000914.1:57222-75973 GCA_009801015.1 Silene noctiflora
TAAAAGTATTTGATATCAAATTTAAATAAGTGAAGGTCAAACTTCCCCTTAATAATAACTCATTTTCATTTCTCATCCAAACCCGTCTTCTAATCAATCTCTTTCGACGGCTCATTTCTCGGCAAAAGAATATCATTCACCTAAATAATGTCCAAATACCATGGACACGCGTCCGGACACTGCTCAAATATCATGGACATACGTCGGACACGTGCCAAAATAAATGTAGAAAGTTAGACACGGCTTTATAGGTGTCTGACACATTTTGGCGTGTGTCCGACACGGGACGGCTGATTAAGAGAAGTGTCTGTGCTACCTAGATGGGGTCATAGCGCAGTTGGTCGGGCTTTGTTTTCGACGATCCGAGACACGGGTCGGGTCGAAGTGGCCCATGCAAATGACCACCCCTATCCATAACAATATATAATTATTTGGAATTGCGTAGATACATACGTTGAATCAGAATAATTAATCACGTGTTATACGTCCTATATTATATGATGTAGTTTCCTACATATAGGTTCATTGGTTAAGTATAATCTTAAAACGTATCTTTAGAGTTAAGCCATTATTTAATTAGTGTTGAGCTTCGAACTTAAGCATTCGTTGATGTAGAATTGTTGAAAGCTATTGAGAATATTTGTGTGTGTTATCAATTTTTAATTAGGGCTTTATTGTGTTACCAATAGATGACTAGTTAAGGGATGAAAGTAGATTATTATTTATGAGAAAGTATATATATATTTAAAAAAAAAAAAAAAAAAAAAAAGTTGTACAACTAGATGAGCACAACTTTTTAATTTAATATCACGGAAAATCAATTGAATGTTAAACCCTAATTGTTAATATCAAAATGTTGATTGGGAAAAACATAATATTATTAAGACTATAATATAAGAAAAGCGAGGAAATAGCCAATCTTTATAAAGCCATATACGAGTTATACATAAACGCATAACTTCTTAAATAGGCACATATATACAAACTGAATTTAACTTCATATAAATAAATAAATAAATAAAAATTAAAAAGAGTGGAATTTGTCATTATTTCGAGATGATATTCTTTTGATTTTCTGAATTTGTATTCAAATAATTGAAAGAGGAAAGTATCTCTTACTCTTGACCTGGCATGTTCTTGAGCAAACGCTTGTATCTTAATATTTAGCGTAGACTTTTCTATTTTTTTTGTCATTTTTAAAAAATTGATGAATTACATTTGCTACTTCACTATATCTATTTCATATACGCTTAGGAGTTTATACATTTTACAATTTCTATAAAAATCATTTATATTAAGTCATTTTCTTTTAATGTCATATTGTCATGTTGACTGCTGATACTGAAATTGATTATTAAAATAACTAGTACTAGCTAGTTTAATTATGTCATAAATTTTTCAAAAAATGTGTCTCTTAAAAAAATTCTGCGAAATTTATTACATACCAATTCACCATTTATCAATTAATCACGTAGTTATAAAACTATATATCTAAATCTTTCACCTTTCAAAATAATAGAATACAATGTATTTATTTATTTATTTTTATATTTTGATTTATAGAAACTCCAAATACATCATTATATGGCTAAAAACATTAGTTACTAACTAAGGCCATGTTCTTTCCGATTTAATTTCAGCTAATTTCAGTTCAACTCAACTCTATTCATTTCAAATCAGTTTCAATTCAGTTCAACTCATCATTTTACAAATTAACTGTTACTTCAGTTCCATTAAGTTCAGTTCAACTCCATTAAGTTCAGTTCAACTCCATTAAGTTCAGTTTCATTCAATTCAATTCAACTCGATTTAGCTCCATTCAATATAATTCATTTCAGTTTAATTCAGTTTCTATCCAGCGAAAAAACATGACCTATTATAAGTTACCCAAATATATTATTCAAGAGAAGGCAAAGTATGTTCTAGATGAATTTGTAGATGAATGTTTAGTTTGAATAATGATTAATATTACTCCCGAGAAGGGAACTATAAATAAGTGGAGAAACAAGTAAAGCAAGCCAAAAGAAAAAAGAAAGAGGTAATGGTGGAAGTGTATGGTTGACACTTGTGTTCTAAACCAATCAAACACATTTCTTTCTTCAACACAAACTCCTTAGTTTCTGACTTGTTGACACTTCTTCTTATGACTTTTCTATCATTTTCACCACAGTTAACTTGCCATCTATATCCTATGTTATTGTTTATGAGTCGGCTAAAAAATTGTTATTTTTTTGGTAAATAAAAATTGTTTTTTGTTGTTAAGGAGTAAATTATTGGCTTTTAATGATACACATTGGTTATAATTAATTATAAGTTTATGTGTCGCCAGATTTTCTAGAGTTTATTTTTGGTGGAGTTAATTAGGCTATGTTTTTTTTGTCTGAAAAAAGTTGAATTGAACTGAATTTAATGTAACTAAATAGAACTGAATGTAATAGTCTGTTCTCGGCTTAGTTTCGGCTCAGTTGTATTCAGTTCAGTTCAGTCCTGCTTCATTCAATTTAGTATAATTAAGTTCACTTCATTTCTTCACAAATTAACTCATACTTCAGTTTCATTCAATTCAGTTCAGTTTCATTCAATTTAGTTTAATTCAGTTCACTTCATTTCTTCACAAACTAACTGTTACTTCAACTCCATTCAGTTCAGTTCGGCTCTATTCAGTTTAGTTCAGCTCCTATAAGCCGAAAAGAACAGGGCTTTAATAAAGGTGAACTAAACGAAACTTATATAAATGAAGTTGAACTGAACTGAACTGAATTAAGTGAAGTAAAACTAAACTAAGCTGAATTTAATATAGCTGGACTGAACTGAAATAAATGAGTTGAAATTAAATCCAAAAGAACATGACCTTAGTGGTTTGAAGTTCATTATAATTTACAAATGAAAAAAGAGAAATATATGACAATATTTTATTTTGAAGGAAATATATGACAATATTTTTAATTAAACACAAATGTGACATATTATCATGATATCAACATCTTAACCACTAGAGTAAGACCTCAACCAGTAGGATAAGACCTCTCGGTTAAGACAACATGCATGTTTAATGTTTTGTCCACAATTTCTTGAGTTTTTTTGTCAATGGTCGTTTGTAACAGTTATTTATTCACTTTTGTTTAAAATCTCCCTATAAAAAAAGAAATTTAACTAAACAACTGAATAAGACGTAACACTTAAAATGTGGTAATTTACATATTACTATACAAGTACAACTAAGAAAAAATAATTAAGGGTAAAGATAAATTTACGCCAAGGCGGCTTATATTATAATCTTTCTAATTTCTTCCATGATATATACTTACAAAATAGACTAAAAATAAAAAAAATAGTAAGATTAATTTGACAAGACATACAAAATTACAAACTAATTAATTCTTGAACAAGAAAATAAAAAGAGTAGAAAAATAGTTATAAATTTGATAGTGACAATGGCTTATTACTAGTATACGCTCACCATGGTGCATTATTTGTCCAAAGTTGAGGCTCGAATTTCTATGGATGTAATACACACACTACACTCAATTTTTCAATGGGCAGCCCACAATTACATTTTTTTTTATGTATATAAAATTATTTTATATCTTAATCGTGCTTGACTTTAATTTATAGCCGTCTCTTATAATTTTGTTTTACATAACGGCAAGTGTTGAATTACTATTTTGCTTGAAAAGTTTGATGCAATTTTTTTTTAATACAAAAAAAAAAAACATTTATTATTAGTCTATGACTAGTCTTTTAAATAGAAATTTATTTGTTGAAATGGAAATAAATAGTCTAGAATGTATGCATGGAAAATTCGGTAAATAAATTTAGGTTATACACAATAATTTTTTTGGACTTAATTTTAATTCATTTTACATTAACAACTCTTACAAGTTTGGTTAACTTCGTTCATATATGTTCCAACTATTTCAATTCAATTCAAGTAATTAGGTACATCAATCTAGTTTAGTTTAGATCTTACAAGCTCAATTCAATTTTCTATAAGCACAACACGAAGTTTAGAAAATTTCACACTAAAATTAGTAATATCTTAATATAATCCGTATTCTAATATAATAGGAGTATATTGTATATACCAAATGAGAAACCACTTTATTTAACTCGTCTAATCTCAAATTCATGTGAAAGATTATAATTTTTTTTACGAACCAGACGATCCTTTACTTTTTGAATACTAAAAACATCCTCAAAAAATAATTAACTAAATTAATTAACAAAAAGGGCTCTCTTAAGATCTCATTTTCGTCTAAAAACTTCATACAAGTCATATATGTGACCAAGAATAATCCGTCTAAAACGAGAATTAGTGATTAATTAAATAGAGGCCGTCATATATGTGGAGAGTACATACTGAAATTTGAAGTGTCTGACTGTACTTGGCACGAGTCTCATTTTTTTTTTTTTTAAATAAAAACTTTGTAGAATTGTAGTTCATACAAATACGGACAAGGTATATATTGATCGTATGCAATGTTTATGCTTACGTGCTTTTAATAATGACATGCATGCACCTTCTAAATTCTCTTATGATAAAGCATGGGAGCAAGGAGACCAAATTAAAGCATTAACTAATTAACTAAAATATATAAACATGTATATATGACAAATAAAGTGTAACAATAATTGTTTTATAGATCATGTCCCTTTTTGTTTAAGTATGGATTAGTGTGTAAGAAATCATCAAAATATGTTTAGTATAATGATGACAATGTTTGGCATACTTAAATCATTCTTCAATTGGGCAATCTTACATACATATTGCAAAAATTTCCATCAAATTTACTAATTTAATATCCGAAAATCCAAAATATAAGATTGACGCTATAGATTACCCTAAAAATCAAATAGCAGTTCACATTTACAAACAAATAATTGAGACGATAGAAGTATAACGCAAATTTAATTAATATTACCAGCAAGCTCTCTGTGATCATTACTTTGATTATACTTATCAACAAACATTCTGTTATTTACGATAGGAGATAGATACGGAGTATAAATTATCTCTTAAATAATTTAAGTTTTATCTCTTATGCAAATCGAAGTACATACAATATATATGTACGTAATATTAGATCTGTCCTGGTCAATAGGTATCATAATTTGAAATTTCTGATAAAATTTAAGACAATGATAACTAATAGTACATATTATATTAAATTAAATAATAAATACTTATAAAGTATGTGCCATAAATCCTAATTTTGAGTTAAGGAACATACACCTTCCTCACATCTAACTTTTTTGGCAACAAAATACATACATCCCCTTAATGAAAAAGCATCATGCAAATACAATTTTTAGAGATAAATTAAGAGCTAATGTTCCCTAGAGACTTCCAATTGTGTGACCTACACGTAACCATGTTGGTTTCAAACTCTACAATAACTAAACATAATATTTACAATTTACAATATATAATTCATACAATAATCTAAATGCTCCAAATGTCATTTTAATAATCTAATACAATTTGATTCGAGGGAATATATAATATATAATTATAAGGGTGACCCACAAAGTTAACACTTATGATAAGCAAAAAATTAACCTAATCATTTTGATTAAGATAGTCCAAACTATACAAAGACATGCACTTTAGTGTAACTTTTTCACTTGAAGGGTTCACATTTGTTAAATAACAAGATTTGATTTGAGTGATTAATTTGGGTTACTTGAATAGACACGTGTGTTGTAGACTTGTAGTTTAAGGGTGGTCCATAAATAATGTGATCTTGATGTTTAAGCATATGGTATAAATTATAATAGTATGGTGTGTATGTGGTATTTAGCAAGTTGTTGTTAGCAAAAACCCCACTTATTTGAGTTTTAAGATTTGGGGTTGGTGACCTTTTAGATGGGAGATGAGCCATCCTTCAACTTTTCTTGATTGTTTTGGGATGTTGATTGATACTTTGGAACTTTCTTTGTCCTTCCTATCTTGTTCATGTAATCCCCAATTTTATTAATTAATGCACACGGGCATACAGATGTCAAGTATTAGTTGGTAAAGTCATGAGAGCTGGTTCTGGTGTATAACCTAGTTTAAATCTTATCAATATCAAAGAGAGCTGGTTCTCGTGTATAGCCTAGTTTAAATCTTATCAGTATCAAATTCGTTCTTATAACTCCCTTTACACCAAAATTTTAATGCATTAGAGCGTGGGTCGTAAAACTATTATGACCATAACAATGCAATTAAGAACGAGTACAAATAAGTTATAGAAAATTTAGGGAATAAGCTAATAATCCAATAAATGTAAAGTTATCAAACCCTAAAATTTAAGAAAAAATGTGGAGTATAGTTTTTATCAATTATTAGAGGGAGTGGTGTCCCACCTATCTATTAACTCTTCTACCTTTTTCATTTACCCTTTAAGATGTCGTATCATGAAATAACGATTTAATAGACGACGGCAGAAGAGAAACAAATTTATTTTAGAGATCTACTCCGATCCTATATTTTATGGAGGATTTAGTTTGCTCAATTTTAATAGATTTTGATCAACAAACTCGATAAATTTTGGAGATGTCGTAGACTTTTTATTAATGAAATAACACATTCATTAAAAAAATGAGTTTCTAGTTTTGAACGAGTTAAACCTCTAAAGTATCCTAAAATCTTTGTAGATATATGATTCGAATTTTAATTTATCAAACTCAACTTCAAATAGCTCGTCAAGGGTGATCACTTAACTATCAGATCAGATATTCAATCCCTATTTATGTGAGTGGCTGCAAACTTACTGGCCAGCTGTTTAAATCTTCGTGAGATGATAATATACCTAGTAAAAGGACTACTTTTATCGACGATAAACACACCGATTTACCCAAAAAAAGACGATAGCTATGGTGTAATGGAGTAATATGAAGTCGGTTTCAATAACTTTGTACAAGTAAATACGTGTTTGTTTCTCTTAAAAAAGAAGAGATTTAGCATTGACGAATAATTGATCCACGTATTATTGCGTTGAATTTTAAGATGTACATCGTACATTGAACAAAAGCATAGTAAACGTACTAGTGTCCGTAACTCTCGATAGATTTTGTAGGGCAAACTTCAGGATTTATTAAGAACAGCTTGATAATTCATAATATAATATTGTTTTTCATGGACTTGTAGAGATTCATGATAATGGATTTAGGGTTTTAGCTAGGGAACTACTATGATCAATCAAGTTGAAGATCTCTAGCTTTTTTGATCAATTAGGTTAGATATGATTTTTTGGGCAGCAATATTTAGACATGTAATCTAGGTTGGTGGATCAAAATTGAGTTCACAAAATAAGGATTTTCATATTAGGTAACTCGTCGTTCATTGGTATTAAAATACACAGATTCTCATTTACGACATTTGTCTTATAACGATAGTGTAAATCTACTTAAAATCAACGCTTTTTTAAGGGGTGATGGTGTATGTTATCACTCCGTTATAATTTACAACGGTGATAACTTATAAGTAAGACTTGCCAAAGAAAATAAGTTCTTTAAATCAATTTCATCCATAAAATGAACTTTTACATGCAAAATTCCCTCCGTTTCGCTTATTTGTTTACCTAATCCATCTTGCGGTGTCTTAGTGAATCGTTTATCTTTTTATTTTAGGAATGTTTTTGATGGATAATTTAATCTTCCACACTCAATTTCATCCACTTGTCGTTCAATAACTGACCCTCTCCTCTTTCTTTGGTCTTTGTGCCAAAATCAAAGGTAAACAAATTAAATTAACAGAATTATAAAAAAAATATCAAGTAATTAACATATTATTACTTCGTCTATGATAATTATATAACTTTCGTGTATAAATTGATATGTTCCTATATAATATGTTGTTCATATTTAAAAAAAGTTACATCTGGCTATTATGGAATCATCGAAAAATATATCATTTACCAAATACATGAGAATTATTATCAAATCGAAATCTATTAATTAATCTAACTTAATATAATGTTTACAAAAACATGGCCATCGAATTTCTACCATTGCTATTGCTACTATGGCTCTGTTTGGCCAGACATTTCAGGTACCTGATTTAGTCAAACTAGCTTATTTGACCAAAATTTCAGGTACCTTATTTTTTTGTAAGCGTTTGGCAAGTTGCTTATTTAACCAAATAAGCTACCTGAAATGAAATGCTACCTAGAGTAGCATTTGAGATTTCAAGTACCTGATTTGATTTAATTTTCCTTTTTTACCCCTTAAATCTATACTACTAAATAATTATCATATTCTTTTACGTAATTTCATCAAAATCAATTACCTTTTCAGTTAGTTTGTCAAACATTTTTTATATAATCAGCTACCTTATCCGTTCCTAATTTTCAACTACCTTATCAGTTAGCTTTTCACTTTTCAACTACCTTTTCAATTAGTTTTGCCAAGCGGAGCTGATTCTCTTTTTACCATATGTGATGTGAGTATTAGAAATTTCAGTAAAGTATATTATTTTTTTCTATTAATGAATAAAAGTATACTATTTTCACATTTTACTCCTCTCATCAACTCATCTTGTTTATCATAACAAAAATATTATGAGTAGGTCTTTTAAAATACGGTCTCTTAATAAGTTTATTGAGAATTTTTTTTATAATTTTAAGAAAAATTAGTACTAAAGGTAATAAAATAGGTACAAATCATGATTAATGATAAAAATGATACATTTATTATGTAAATAGATACGAAATAACTATGTCACGATCAACAACAAAAATATAACAAAATACAAATAAAAGGGTATGGAAGACTGGTCTTCCAATAACTTATCGAAAGACCGTATCTCCCAAATTTTAGTGAAAACGAGTTTTTATTATATCCTTGATGAAGTTTACTTATGCTAATCCACACTAGTCATTAGAGGTGGCAATCGGGTCAGACGGGTCGGGCTTGGGTCGGGTTCGGCAGGGTCTGGTCATATCGGGTTCGGGTCATATCGGGTCAGACTACTCTTTCGAGTCGAGTCGGGTCGGGTTTGAGTCGTTATCTGGTCGGGTCATTTCGGGTCAAATGATGTGTCGGGTCGGGTTTGGGTCAGGTCATTATCGGGTCCGGTTACTTAATCGCATTACTACAATTTTTGACCATTAAATTTAGTTTTTAACCTAGTATTTGGTTTAATTACTTCATTATTAGGTCAAACGTATCAATCTAAACACAAAATCACTTTCATTTTGATCAAAATTAAGCTTAATAATTGTCGGGTCATCAATTTAATCGGGTTAGTATCGGGTCGGGTCAACATTGAGTTGGGTCTGGGTCGGGTTCGGGTCACTGATAATCGGGTCATGTTGGGTTGCACGTACGGATCATCAGGTCAGGTCGGTTTCGGGCACAATATTTTCGGGTCTTATCGGATCGGGTTTGTTCGGGTTCGGGTCGGGTCATACATGTCATCTCTACTAGTCACTACCAATACACATGTTTCATGACATGAATTTCTTATTCCTAGTTATGAAAGTTGTATTATATAAATATATCTAATATGAAAAAGATGTATTTTAATGAAATATTACCATATACTCCGTATTAGACGTATGTATAAGGTTGTAAGAACAAGTGGAGAGGGGACCATAAATCCACCAGTAAATGAATCAAACAATTCATCCCCTCCTAATCTTGTAATCATACCATTTCAGATCATCTTTGCAAGTTTCACCTACTAATTTGCCTTATCTACTTAACATATCTGGAAAGTTTTAAAATAAATGTATGTTTGATATTGATGTTGAAAAGGTCATATAAGAGCTCTATTGCGATCCGCGTCGGTATTACAATATCAAAGCCTTAATCCCAAAATAATTATTCCGATCAGTTAATTAGAATCATTGGTTGAAATCGCGATTGATGGTGGTAAATAATTGACGAAAAAGAAATAGAAAATAAAATAAGTATAGTGGAAATTTTTTTTGGTGATGCTTATTGGTTATCGACTTATTGAAGGAAACATCTAGTTGACCTTTCATGTTTTATTTCTTGGACTTTTATTGTTAAATTAATCGGTTTATATATATTTAGAGTGGTTATAAGATCACTTAGAAATATACTATCACTTGAAAATTTTTAGAAATTTAAGTTATTAAAATACTCCAATTTATGACATTTGTTTATCTTTAATTAAGGTAAACAAATGATTAAACAGAAGGACTAATACTCGAAAAAAAAAAAAAAGGAAAGTATATTTTGTTTTTTGTGTTATCATTTCCATATATTTAAGAGAGATTTAAATATATAATGTCATAATTGAAAATTTTGAAATAGAAGGTAAAATGAGCTATAGCTCTCGATTATCACGTTGCACTTCCGCTCAGGTCGAGGCTGCCACGCGGCCCAAGACAGGTAAAAAAAGAGTGTAACTTGATGTATAGCGAATTACTTACTTTATTACATATTGTTTTAAGATTAAAACTGGTTAATTATATTAACACCCATTTAAAAAAAAATGTGACAAGTTTTTCACTAGTCATTAGACATTCAGATTTATTCTATCTATCATATTTAATCCGTTTAAATTTAAGACGGATATAACCTGATTAAATAAGAAGTTTTGTTCAAATATTGGTGTATAAAGATTACCAAATAAAGTCAAAATAGACGTGAGACAAATTTTTTATCCTCGTAATCTAGAAGCAAGTGCGACTAGTTTATGACGATGAGTCGGTAACTCATAGCTTTCTAATTGATTTTCCTAAAATCATCATCATTTTGTAAAGTATAGAATGTGCAATTCAACCTTTTTTTGGGATGATTATTGACCTAGTCTTGTCACTTTCCTAGTTACTCGGTAACAAAAATTACAACCATCAAGTCCCATGTCTTTTGAACCATTTTTAATGTCAATCAATACATAACTAGTGCAATTTTTTTAATGAATCCACCTAAGAGGACTTGATAAATGGTATCGGATCGAAGGTTCCGACTTCGGATGGTGAAAGTGCAATGTGCCGATGTGTTCAAGATAGCACGAGGATGATAATGTATAAGATCATTGATTAGATTTCGATCAACTATTTCCTTAAGGTTCTGGTTGAGATGTCTTTGAACATGGTATTAGAGTAAACGTGACCAAAAGATCATGGACTCACGGGTTCATATCCTGCGAACCTTCAAAATCTCATAAGTGGAATTTGAGCACCTGATATAGGTGATATAGGTGGGTATGTGATTGCACATTTGAGTGAGGAGACGTGTGCCTTAATCCCTCAACCATCATTTTAAGGTTATATTAGTTTACAATTCAAGTTAGTATTCGTTCTTCCATTACAAATTGAATATATAATCGAACTACACATAACTAGTTTGTACCTTGTTGCGAAGAACTCTGTTGGAGAATATTACAGTATTATACCGTAATCGTAATAATATAATTATGATATAAATAATATCTTCTAAAAGATTCTAGGTCTAGGCTATAGACACTATATAAAGTGTCTCTTATTGTAATCGTCATACCAACAAACTATCAATAATACTACGATTACCTTTATGCTTTCGCCCTTCTCCGATTTTAATAATCTCGACAAATTATTGCAAAATCATAAGGGACCTAATTAATTAATATAATGTCACATAATGAATTTTAAGTCATCTCTAATAATTATGTTAATTAGTTAAAAGTTAATTAACTTAGTGAGATATCAAGTCAAATCTGAACTATAATTTCAAATTTATAAACAATTGAAAATGTGAGTGGATGAACAAAAATATCTAATTGAAAATTTACAAGTTGACATCTATGTCAAAAAGAGCCGTGAATGGTGTAATAATATGGAATGTAAATGCTACTCTATCTTACATTCTAACTTAAATATATAGATACTTTTGAATTTGGGGTACATGAAGTGAATAATAAATAATCGCAATTTATTTTCGCAGTACGTTTTTTACTCATTGCAGTACTTTTTGTATCCTATTTTCCATTTACCTACCCTTGCTAAAAAAAACACAGGTTTTGTTGTTTTGTGAATAAGTTACAAAAGAACATTTTGGGTAGTTGTTTTGATTTGTTATACATGTTTTGGCTACTAGGTTATTTGGTTGCCGGTCTGTCTAATTCGATCACTAAGATGTAGGAGATTTTTTATCATTGTACGCAGGTTTTGTTGGTTGACATTTCATATTTTTTTTCTATTTTGGAGCGTAAGTTCATCTGATTCTTATCGCTCGTCTGAGCAAATGTCTCGATGGTCCTCAAGAGTATTTAGTCTTGTAGATTTTGTTCATGATTAAGCTTATAACCAATCTACCGTATTCCACTAACATGTCGCAGCTACACGACATTATTATCTCATCATCTTGTATATATAGTCCTTTCCTAGAAAATTGTACGTAAACTTTTATAATGTATGGATTAAATAGTCGTGCTACTAATAAGTAAACGTTGTTCTTTTACGAATGAATTTATGAAGAAGATAATTTTGGTAAAAATGCATGATAATTGTACACTAAGTTAACATAAAACTATTTTCCACAAGAAATTGTGTAAAAACTTTCGATATACGGTCTAAGTTGTTGAACCTATATTATTATGGCTATCGATGTATCACGGTCAAAACGTTTTTAACGTATCGAGTAAAAACGTTTCTCTAAGTCCATATTATAGTTTTATAATCTGGCTTTATTACACTTGGTTTACTAAGATGATTTTTTTAATAATTGAACAAAATTAAAAAAAAAATACATAGACAAGTCAAAATATGAAATGAACAAGAGTCAAAGCCACCACATTTAAATCATTATCAAATAAAATGAAAAAGTCAATGGCTAATTAAAATGATGAAGTGGCATAGTCAATGCAAAGGTCATCAATTTCAACTTTATCACAAAGATGTCAACATAAGACAGATTAGCTCAAGAAGCATAGCTAAAGTAGTTATAATATTACACACTTGCAAAAATTTGTCAATTTAGAAGTTCTAGTTTGACATAACAATAATTTTCACTATATTACTTAAATTTCTCAATCTCGATAACTAGTGATAGAGTCAAAATTTAAATTTTATCGGGGTAAATAATTTTAGTAAAGGCGAAAGATAAGTAATGGTATAAGAAAAATTGAAGTTTCAAAAATACTAACTAAAAACTTTGACATTTTATTTTTTAGCGTGGGCAAATATAATTGTTGTTTATAACAGTTTCTCATATGATAATATTTGAAATATGTAAGAAATTTGTTGTTAATTTCAATTAACATAAATTTGGGGCATTAAACCGAATTTTATAGTAGTGTATCAAAGTAACTCGTGACTTTATTTAAGGTTTAGATCGGTCGATGAATATACAGATTTCGAAATACTTTTCCTATATGATTCTTACCAATCATATAGGAGTACTACAATCACGGAGTAGTGTTTTTTTAGTATTTGTTCTTGTATATTACTCCGTATTTTTATAATTTAGTATCTTATTTTATATATGACCATTTAAACACTCTAAAGTAACCTTACTTTCTATCAAAATTTCTGCTATATTTTAACAAAAAACGGAAATATTCATTTTAAATTAAAAAAAATATATATGTTCAGAAAATGACAAAAACTTAAATTCCTAATATTTAACCCGTTTGTGTGAGAAAAACTTAAATCAAGCATTAATGACATCAATTTACGCGTATTCCATTTTGGGTGATAATACAGGCTGTATTTATCATTACCCTAATATTTAACCCATTTTATACTTAAGACGAATACAACCGTCTTAAGGGAGACTAGTCGATACTTTAACCTTAGTTTACTAAATGAGCACGAGGATCAAAAGGGGTTGAAATGTAAGAGCTTACAAAATAAGCACTATGATGATGACGAATTAGTCTAAAGAAGTTCTTGAACTTAAGGGACAGCATTTGGATTCATTTTTGTCTCCCTAACTCGTGTATTAGAATTTAGAAAAGTTATATGCTTTCTAGTCATGGATACCATTCTATTTCATTAGGACTTGGTCAATTTCTAGAAACCATATCATGATATCAATATCCCCTTCTTCTTTGGAATCAAGATTCGTAAGCCTTTTCTCTTAGGTTGGAAGTTTGTGCATTTTCCATTTTGGGATTTTACCATAATTATTATCGAGTATATCTTGAAATGTGACGCGTATCTTGCGGTTTTTTAGGTACATTCTCGGGGATTTAATTATCACCTCAAAACTTTGGTTAAACTGGTTTCTTGACGTGAGATCAGAGCAATTGTAACAAAAAAAATGTCACAATCTCACCACCCTTCCGTTCTAATTTCTATAGTGGAATATTAGTAGTTTAGCATCATGTATGGGAACACACAAAAACTTTAGAGAGACGGTCTCTCAATAGCGTTATTGAGAGACCACTCACATAATGGGGGGAGGGAGTTATTTAAAATCCATTTTCCATGTTATGTCTCTCACTAAATTAGTGGGAGACGGTCTCTCCAAAGAACTACTGGTATGGGAATTGGGAAGGCCTGCATGACTTCCGGACTTTAAGACCAAAAGAGATTCGTATGATTAGACATTTATTATTTAGACTTGTTAGAATATATCTTGAAGTGCAACGTGTATCTTGCGGTTTTTATGTATATTATTGGGCTTTTAATCATCACCTCAAGATTTTGGTTAAACTGGTTTCTTGATATGAGATCAGAGCTATTGAAACCAAACTATCACGGTTCAAATTTCACCACCCATCCTTTCTATAGTGAAATATTAGCAGTTTAGCATCGTGTATGGGAATTGGGAAGGTCTACGTTACATCTAGACTTTAAGACCAAAAGACATTCGTCTAATTAGATGTGTTAGAGTATTTTATTAAAATGGGAAGGGCATGCATTACATCCGGAATTGGGGGATTGGGGACTATTTCCGATGGTGGAAGCTGCTGAGATAGTTTGTCATATGATGGTTTATCTAAGTATTGGCTGAAATACGAGTATTATAAAATGTTCGTTGAAGGAAAGGAAAATATAAGGGATATTTTATGTGGTAACCCCGTATTTTTTTTTCTACGTGGTAACCTCATTTTCAACAAAAACACCTTTGATTGGCCAGATTGACGATCACTAGTTACGAAAGCGGTGATATTTTTTTCTACAATTTGATTGGCTATACGAGATCTTTGATCTGGAAAAAAAATTGTCAATTTCTGAACTTGTTGCAAAAGTTACGGTCAGTCATACTTTAAACTTTGACTGACCATATATCTCTTCGAATGCGAATTTTCTTTTTCAAATTGATCACGTTTATGATATCTTTGATTAGAAAAAAAATGGCCGCTTTCAAAACTCATGGTTGTGAGTTATGGTCAATCAAATGCATTTTTGTTGAAAATGAGGTTACTACATAAAAAAACGAAAAACACGGGATCACCGTGTAGAATATCCCAAAATAAAATTACAAAAGTTATTGAATAATTAGAAACCCATGGCCATGGGATTGGCCCAATGTAGAAGTCATGAAAAATACAAACTCCATTAAAATTAGGCCTAATCTTTGACCCAACACAAACAAACCCATTAAGAGCTAAATCCATCTTTTCATATCCGGCCCAAAACAAAGAAAACGTTTCAAATGGCAAGTTTAGCACAACAATTAGCTGGAAATCCGAGATATTCTCACCTTCACCATTAAGGCCCTGTTTTTTTGGACTGAAATTGTCTAAACTGAACTAAACTTAATGGAGCTAAACTGAACTGAACTGAACTTAATAGATCTGAACTGAACTGAAATAATAATTAAAAGATTGTAACAACAACAACTAATAATAATAATGAAATATATTAATAATAATAACTAAAAAATAAATATGACAAGTATAATATAATAATAATAGTAATAATAATAGGAAAATGTTCACCTTCACCATTAACAAAATCATAATTATCCCAACCCTTGTATCAATTAAAAAGGTACTTAGGCCTAAACATGGCCAATTGTATTTAATTTTTTGTGAGTAAATGTAGGTGTACACCCAACTTTAGGGAAAAAATTATCATACGTATATAGATGTTCAATATTATTGTATAGTAAAGTTAGTAGAAACTTTAATAAGATCGCTTTTGTGTTAGCTCAGGCTATCCCATGGCATTATGATAGACGATTATGGGTCGACGACCTTCCTATGTACGTTGCTACTATTGCTTATGTTGAATCAATATAATTAACCCTCTTGGGTTTTCCTAAAAAAAAAGTTATCTAAACATATGTGTATTTTTATGAGTGTTTTGAAGTTTTAAAGTTATATTTTACGCTTTTGAGTTTGATTTTTACATGAAGAGAAGATGTTCAGAAACTTTACATAAAACTCGCAAACTTTATAATAAAATTCGAAAGTTTTATTACATAGCTTACAAATTATACCACAAGTTGTAGTACTACTAGGGGTAGAGCTTGTGTTGTAATACTCTTGAGTTTTAAGAAGCACTTGGCCGAGTAAGAGAGTGTACTCGACCGAGTGTTGTTGACCGAGTGTATTCTGGGTTTGACACATGGGTTTGATTAGGTGGCATTCGACCGAGTGCTCCGGTTCAGACCCAAAAACGCGGAATCTAGTTCCGTGTTTTAAGTGAGTGTTATATAAGGCATAAATAGTGTCTTACCTTTCTATGAACCATAAAACGCGATCTAAACCCTCTCAAGCTTTTTCTAAACATTCGCTATTATCTTTCAAACGGATTTAGCTTAAGATTTAAGGATCTAGCATCATACTTCATCTTTCCTTTGCCTTTTTCATATTGTGAGTCTTTATTTGTTCTTTTAATCTCTTTTATTATTACCCAAACCCTAGAAATTGGAGAAAATTGAGGGGTTTGCTATTTGGGTAAATTAATTGGTGATTTGAGTAACTAAATGATTATATTAGAGGTTTATATGTATTTATTGTTGTAGGATGTGATTGTGATAAAAATGATTTGGTTAATTGTAGGAGGATTTATAGTATTGTGTTTCTGCTTGTGGGGATTTGCTAAAAGGTAAGGTTTTCCCTTCTCGATTTTAATAGTATGAATGTTTGCATATATCATTATTGTTGTTAGTCTCGTAATCAATTTTAGGATGGCATCATAGCCGAGAAACGAGATTTCGGACAAAAATCAGGTATTCTTTAAAAATAGATGATATTGTTATTTAGGGCTGAAATCGAATACAATAACTCATGAAACGACCCCAGACACGTGGCAGAAAAATTGGGAGAGAAATATACATGACTCCGTACGACCTCCCAAACGGCTCAAATTTAAATGTCTAATACATGGTTTTCGGGATTTTAGGGTCCCGGAACAAAAATGTTCATAAATCATGCGAACGGTTCCTCGTGTCAGATAAAGCAGCCATACAAACTTTGAGAAGAAACAAATGACATTTGAGGGTTCTGGTACGCGATAAACGAGTTTAAGACGAAAATCGGTTACTCCTTAAAAACAGATGATAACTTACTATTTAGGGCTGAAATCGAATACGGTAACTCATGAAGCGGCCCCAGACATGTGGTAGAAAACTTGGGAGGAAAAGAAACATGACACAGTACGACCTCCCAAACGGCTCAATTTAAGTGTATACACACGGTTTTCGGGATTTCAGGCTCCCGAGATAAAAACATCCGTAAATCATACAAACTGTTCCTTGGGTCAGATAAAGCAGTCACACAAATTTTTAGAAAAAAACAAAAGACGTTCTAGTGTGCCGGTATGCGATAAACGAGTTTCGGACAAAAATCGGGTATTCCTTAAAAATAGATGATGACTTGTTATTTAGGGTTGAAATCGAATATGGTGGCACGTGGTGTAAAAACTCAGAGGAACAGAAACATGACCCGGTACAACCTCCTAAACCGCTCAAATTTAAGTGTCTAATATATGGTTTTCGGGATTTTAGGATCCCGAACAAAAATGTTCGTAAATCATATGAACGATTCCTTAGATCAGATAAAGAAGCCACACAAATTTTGAGAAGTAACAAATGACATTTGAGGGTGCCGGTACGCGATAAACGAGTCTTCGGACGAAAATCGGGCACTCCTTAAAAATAGATGATAACTTCTTATTTAGAGCTGAAATCGAATACGGTAACTCATGAGGCGACCCCTGTCATGTGGTACAAAATCTGGGAGGAAAAGAAACATGACCCGGTACGGCCTCTCAAACGGCTCAAATTCAAGTGTATAATACACGATTTTCGGGATTTCAGGGTCCCAGGACCAAAACGTCCGTAAATCATACAGACGTTTCCTCGAGTTAGCTAAAGCAGACACACAAATTTGAAGAAGAAAAAGAGGACATTTGAGTGTGCCGGTAGGCGATAAACAAGTTTCGGACGAAAATCGGGTAATCCTTAAAAATAGATGATAACTTGTTATTTAGAACTGAAATCTAAAACCGTAACTCATGAAGCGACCCAGATATGTGGTGGAAAAACTGGGAGGAAAAGAAACATGATCTGGTACGAGCTCCCAAACGTCTCAAATTCAAGTATATAATACATGGTTTTCGGGATTTCAGGGTCGTCCCAAAACAAATATGTCTATAAATCATACGGACGGTTCATTGGGTCGGATAAATAAGCCACGCAAATTTTGAGAAGTAACAGAGCACATTTGAGGGTGCAGGTACACGATAAATAAGGGTGTTAACGAGCAGAGTCGAGCCGAGTCCCAGCTTAGCCATGCTCGGCTTGTGCTCAAGAACCAAAACTGTAGGGTAATATCCGTATAAAACCCTAATTTTTAAGGACTATAACATAAATTTGTCCTGCGATTTATAGTCATAAACGAAAAACAATATAAAAA